>WWET01000563.1:117821-134582 GCA_011038615.1 Limnodynastes dumerilii | reverse complement strand
TCTCTCTCTCTCTCTCTCTCTCTCTCTATATATATATATATATATATATATATATGTCCGCAGTATGCCCCTCCACCGAAGATCATGTACCGTATGTCCCATCTGCAACCAGTGCTTGGCCACTGGTTGATTTCTTTACCAGCAAGGATTGATTTGATAGCAGATTGATTCAATGCCAGTCTTTCTTTAGCTTTCCTAATAGTCTTACCCACATATATTCATTTACAGGGGCATTGGATAACGTATATAATAAATCTGGATGTACAGGTAATGACTAAAGTAACGCAAAACTTCTGTTCCATTTGGTGGATGGGCATCGACATGGTGCTACAACCTGAACGTGGAGAGGACCGAGAAAACCTCCTCCTGCGGCGCGAAAGCAGATGAATCCACAGACTCAACGCACTGACCCCGGCTGGTCTGAACGAACTACTTCTTTGAACTGTTTTCTACAACTTAGGCTTTACTCAATATTATTATATTTTTGTGATCATCTGTGATTCTTTGTTCCTCTTTTCTGTGCATGTCTGTTACTTGACACATCATGGCCCGGATCCTCAGCTACGGCCGTCTTCCACTCTTGGCCGTAATGTGCCGATAGATAGCTTCTTTAACTACTCTTAAAGACCACATATATGCTATCTACATACCAAAATGATACATAGATTACGTACAATAGTTACTACGCATGCGCAGTAACTATCTATCGACACATTACGGCCGTGAGTGGAAGACGGCCATAGTTGAGGATCTGGCCCCATGTGTTTATTGTCTAGAAACTATTGTTTTAGTGTACCTTCTCCTCTGTAACCTTGTCTTTTTGCTTATACCCATGTGTTTGTCCCTTCTGTTCAAACGATTCATTGATGACATCGTCATAATTTGGACAGACGCTGAAGAAGCCTTTGAAGCCATGATGGCACAAGTGAACTAGACTGATCCTACAATCAAGCACGGACCCTGCATTGCCCGTCTTGCAAAAACACACACTTTTGGCTAGTCATACTAGGGAACACAGCCTCAGAGATCTATTATGCAAGAATGACATCCGCAGTCTACAACCAAAGACATCTACTACGTTCCTCAGTAAACAGCATGGCTGCTACAAATGTATGGGATGTATGACCTACTCCCAGATGATTACAGGACCAGTCTTCATCCCATAGAATAGAACAGAAGTTTTGCATTACTTTAGTCATTACCTGTACATCCAGATTTATTATATACGTTATCCAATGCCCCTGTAAATGAATATATGTGGGTAAAACTATTAGGAAAGCTAAAGAAAGACTGAATTTGCATCAATCTGCTATCAAATCAATCCTTGCTGGCAAAGAAATTGATTAACCAGTGGCCAAGCACTGGTTGCAGATGGAACATACGGTACATGATCTTCGGTGGATGGGCATCGACATGGTGCTACAACCTGAATGTGGAGGGGACCGAGAAAACCTCCTCCTAAGGCTTGAAAGTAGATGGATCCACAGACTCAACGCACTGACCCCGGCTGGTCTGAACGAACTACTTCCTTTGAACTGTTTTCTACAACTTAGACTTTACTCAATATTATTATATTTTTGTGATCATCTATGATTCTTTGTTCCCCTTTTCTGTGCATGTCTGTTACTTGACACATCATGTGTTTATTGTCTAGAAACTATTGTTTTAGTGTACCTTCTCCTTTGTAACCTTCTCTATTTGCTTATACCCATGTGTTTGTCCCATCCCTTTATTTTCTTCTATTTTGCTTTACCAGCTTTGTTTTTTCACTATTTCGCTAATTTGTGTATTTCTTACTCCCAGTTCCTATGCCAACTACCAGCCTATGATGGCTTGTGCTCTGGTGGCTCTGCCTCCGTTGCCTAGGACGACCATGCAGGAAGTGTTTTTCTGGCTAGTTCCTGCTCGGAGGCATGGGGTTGGCTGCAGGCTTGGGTAAGTTTCACTTCTTTTTTCTCTATTTAACTGCTGTTATTTGGCATTGCTCACTTTGCTACCTGTGTGATAGTTCCCTGATGAAAATCGCTTGCAGCAATTGAAACGTCGGACACCTTTTTGCATGTAAATAATAAATAGCACACTATCTCTGTTTTTACAAAGTTCCCAAAGACTCATGAGTGACTTCATACTGCGGACCTTTTCATTGAAGAGCACCTTGAGTATAATTAATTTTTTTTTGCTACTACTCAGTTTAATCTCCTTTTAATTTATTTTAGATATGAGTGTAGGAATTGTCACTTGTGTGTGTAAAAGGTTTTTAGGACAAATAGTAAAGTACAAAGGCATCCTATTATAGGTAAAGTAACTACCCCGCTCTACATAATTTCTACAATATTAAATATATTAGCGCAAATATGTGTAACAGACATTTCTGTGTTTTATTTTACAGATAGACGGTATAGTCTGTTACTGGTTAATGGCAGTGTTTCTGAGGCATTTTCTTTCCTTTGTTTCTGTGGCTAGCAGAATAACCCCTGCCTTTCAAGCACCTGTTTGCATTTACCTATAAATTGATTGAGCAACTTCCATTTTGTGTTTGTACTGTTTGGGAGCATGTCTGGGAGCAGCAGCTGAGTTGTTCCACAGCAGCTATTTTGGAGACTTTAAGGTGTGTCTCCTGAGGTAAGTTTAGCTCTGAATTTAAAAACGTATATATGACCCAACATTGGAACTCTCATTGTTAGAGTTAGGCCCACCATATGCAGAAAGGCCTTGACAGTGGCTGGTGGCTTATCATATATTTGCGCAAATATGTGTAATGGACATTTCTGCATTTTATTTTACAGATCGATGGTATAGTCTGTTACTTCTACACTTGATCTTTGTTTGGTGATCATACTCAATTTGAGCACAGAAGCGCCTTTCCCATAAGTTCCACTGTCTAGTACTCAATCTCCAACTTTGAGGTGTAGGCTTCAAAATTAATTAGGTGTTTCTATAATGCAGGAAAGCTGCTAATCACTAAAGACTGGAAATAAGGATCATCCACTTCAAGTGCAGCCCTTCTTAGTAACTATATAGCTGCTATGAAGTATATCACCAGCCTTTAAAACTAAGTCATGGCTAAATATCACAAGGTCTAGTCCCCCTGGTTCCAATGCTTTAACTCTCTAATCCCAATGAGGATATAGAATAGCCTCTTCTTTTCTCTACTATATCTTCATCTCTAGGCTGAGTACTGTATATCCCTCCTCCACGAAGTCTCAAAATAGAAAAATAACATAAGATAGTATACAGAGAGTTCTTTATCTTTAGTATAGCACTTCAGCGTATATCCATTTTTTCTCTATTCTATGTAGTTTGTTCATGAAATAACAATTTTATGGTGTTATGCTCGTTCTTTACTTTTCCCTGTTTTTTTTTTATTATCTCTCTTGGTTTTAATAAAATAAAAACTTAAAATAAAATAAAAAATAAATTAATACCCATTAAAAAATAAGGGCCTGATTCAGACTTAAGAAGGTGCTTAAAATAAGAGAGGAAACTCACTCCTGGGCAAACCATACTGCTTGCAGGGGGGGGTGGAGAGGGTCAAGTAAATTGTATTAGAGATGAGAGGTAATGTTTCCTAGCCCAAGTCTAAATAACAGTGTAACAGAAAAGCTGGTCGCTATCTGTATGCAGTAAGCAATTCAAAGATATATCTCTGGATGCAATGAATACAATTAACTTGACTTCCCCTGAAATCAACATGGTTTTGCCCAGGAGTAACTTTCCTCTCTGATTTTTAGTCTCTGAATCAGGTTCTATATGTTTACTCCCTACTTATTTACAAGCAACTGAATCTGTTTACACATATAGAGAATAGTTAAGATAATAATGCAGCAAAAATACAATCTTTTTATGTAGATAAACCTTTTAAGCAACATCTGCCTATACATCACAGTGGCGCATCCAGGGGGGTTTTCTGGTTGCCCAGAAACCCCACAGATTGAAAATGTAAAAAAAAAATGTTAAACTGTGCAAAAAAGAAAATTTTGAAAAAGGGGCATGTCTCCATGGGTGTAAAAGGGGCATGGCCTAGCGGCCATGTGGGGTAGTCTGTCATGGAGGATGATGGCCCTGGCCTGTGCTGCAATAGGAAAGCAGGTGAGGATGGTGAATGTGTCACAACATAATTAACAGTGTTTATGCACTGACATAAGCTCTGGCCCATTGTGTAATGTACTCTACTAATGCATTGTATACTGCTATTGCTATTAGATCTGTTCCTGCAATATAAAATTACAATTTTTATGTTTCTTTTTCTAAGGTACAGACGATATTTTTATAATATGGTCAAGTTCGTAGGTAGTTTTATCTTCTATGATAACAAGAAAAAATATTGAATTGGAAACTCAAGCGCAAATGTCCATTCTGCTAAGAAGCCGCAATCGGATATGCTTCAATGTAAAAAATCCAGTGTAAAAAATAAATCAAAAACTAGAAACTGTCCGTTATAAAAGTTCAGCATATGCTATAATGGTACCTAACCCTATATTCCAATAAAAGAATTCAAATAAAAGTCCATGCAGTATACCAACGAAAGCTAAAAATGTCCGTTCAGCATATGCTGTAAGAATACCTGACCAGGACCGACAGGTGGATCGTGACGTCATCTCCAGGGACGCTGTGCAGAGAACGGCATTCAGGCGCCCGGTACCCGGGTTGTTTACATCGCGGCGCCGCTGTCTTCTCTGGTTTCTCCTGCTCTCCCCTGGTATGACTTTCTGATCCCATTTTTAAACGTCTTCGCTTATTGGATTGTACATTAATAAAGTGTTTTTTCTTTTTATCACCTATGCAAATGAGTAATTGGCTGTGGCTGTGGGTCAGGTATTCTTACAGCATATGCTGAACGGACATTTTTAGCTTTCGTTGGTATACTGCATGGACTTTTATTTGAATTCTTTTATTGGAATATAGGGTTAGGTACCATTATAGCATATGCTGAACTTTTAAAACGGACAGTTTCTAGTTTTTTATTTTTTATTTTTTACATTGAAGCATTGTCTGGATATTTTTGTACTGTGATTTTATTACAACGCATCACTATTATTTGGACCATCATTATATTTTTTTATTGTTGTGTCATCCACCTCACACCTTTTAGTTAGAATTTTATTATTACTATTTACTATTTATTTGGGCATTGTACTATGTGTTTGGACACTCCCCTGCCGTTGTGAGAACCACTCAGCGCCCCATATCTAATTCCCTAACACACACGCTCACAGTGGGAGCAGAGCTTCAATGGGGAAGAGCTTATTTTTCCCGTTTTTGGTCTCCAAAATGTTAGGAGATATACTAATATACCCCACGTGTATTACATACATTGGAAACTTCCCTTTCAAAATCCTGTGTTTGCCACTGCATCATATTGCTTGTTTTAGTGTATAACCTTGCCAATAATTTCTTCTGGGGTGTCTTTTTCATGGGTATAGCAGTGAAAGATTAAACAGGATCTAGGGAAAACTCAAGTACAGGGTCCATTTTTTACCAAATCATACTTGTATCTTTAATACAGTTTGAACTATTAAAGCCATGAAACAAAGATGTGGGGCAATGCCTTGCAGTCATTCTTTAATATGGACTATGACACACAGTTAAGCAGAGCCCCATCGATTTTGGATAATATAAAAATTAAGCCTAGTCTAGTGACTAGTTTATAGCAGAGTTGTTGTTCTTTAGGCACTGATATTTATTCTACATTCATCTCATGTTAATTTAACAGATGTAATTTTCTTTTCCACTCTTTTCTGTGACTAATTAGAGCATACAACCGCAATAATAAGGGGTTAAATGAGAAAAACGAGCCCTGAAAATGTAAAATTAACACTGCATACTGCAAAATTAATTTGTTATATTAGTAAAAAAAATTAATATATAAAGTCATTATAGACACCATATGGGGTGCAAAGCATACTGTAAAATTAATTTGCGAATGTAGTGTGGCACAGAGGTTTTAACGTACATAGCGTGGTAAAATTACAGCAGTTTACAAAAATCTAAATATTCATGTGCTGGAAAAGTCAAGCAAAAATGTATACATCAGATCAATCTAAATACAATAAGTGTTCAGCGCTTGTGATAAAAAATGGCCACACAACCAGAATAAACAAAATACACAGTTCAGTAGATAAATAGAGATCGCAGGCTAAAGAAAGGTGGTGATATACCGTAAAAAAATTGGACAATAAAGAAAAACTGTTATTAGCCGCGCTCTCTTGACAAACAGTAATAATGGTTACTAATGAGTGATAATATTAATAAAAATTTTAATGAATCACATCGAAAAGTATTTAAAAAAATGTTATAAATTAAATAAGCATGTACAATTTGTAGCTACAGACATCTGCTAATTTTTGCCACACATAAACTGGTATATAGAGCCCAAGGTGCGATATATATTCTTCCACTATCTAGTTATGCATTAGTTGGTATATCTCATATAGCCTCCAATAGACAGACAAACCCCCCAACGCACAGTCCGGGCCGGTGACTGAAGTAAGGACAAGTGGGGGATAGTTGAGAATATGCAAATCTTGTAAATATACTGTCCCAGTAATTGTTGGAACTTATAGAATATCTTAGTATCAATCGCAATATGTACTGCAGTAGGCTTGGTGTCTTTTTTTATTTAAAAATCCATGTGGCCCGCTAGGTTCTTGTAGTAGCCAAAAGGTTTCAGTTAGTACAGTATCTGGGTCCGTTCTTAGATGTAAATAGACCAATAGTCTCGTCCACTATATATGATAACTGTAAGTAATCAGCTAGATAAGTAGCAGCAATAATCATTCAATATCGTACTCACTGTACCGAGAGTCTTCCGCGTCCTTTAGACGCTAGCTGTTAACATGGAGCACCGGAGCACAATTCAGAGTTTATCCTGCGGGCGTCCCCGCGTGTAAGTTCAGGTGCTCAAATTAGCGTCCAAGGATAAACAGGAAAGGTCTATCTGTGTCTGTGCACAGATAGAATAACGAAAAAAGTGGTCTCTGCAACGCGTTTCGTCCCTTCTAGTGGGACTTTTTCAAGCATTAAGACCTATGGTGTTTTTTGGCATATATATACTCTGGTAAGAACCACCCATAAGCAACTGTACGGTGATTAATTAGTTAGGGGAGACAACTTTTTTCAGTGGATCTGTGTCCGTTTTTTCTATCTCCTCCCATATATTCAAGGTGTTACTATACTTGCAAAAATTCAATGCTTTTTCTTTTTGCACACAATGCATTTACTGTAATGTTCTTGTTTGTATCTCATAAAAATACATTAACGCGGTGCCTATTATAAAATTGATTTATATTACGCATACACAAAAAAACATCAAAACCAAAAATCAAACAACAAAAATACACCCATAAAACCTCATATATCACTAATTAAAGCCAGTAATTTAAATGAATATCCAACCCTATATGATCTTCAATCCTGACTAACATGCATGTTTTTGTTATAATATTTATTTTAACAACATTTCTAGTCATCAGCATTTATAGTCAGAGTTATAGTAATGTTCAATTTAGTTTAAGTCCATCTAATTGAAAATATGTCACTGAAAAAGGAGAACAATGAATTTTATGCTCACCAATACAAAAACATCTACATATAGAATTATATAAAATATATACATTAACAATTATTGGGAAAGGTATGCAAATGACATGTATATAGTTCACAACTTCAAATATGGCATACACAGAAAACTCACAAATTTAGTTTCTGTACACACAGAACGAATAATACACAGAGAGAGGTACACAAAAATTGGTTGCCATAAATTACATTGTATGCTAATTTAGGAATTCTAAAGTTTTATTCAGCCCATCTTATTCAGCAGGTCTTCAAGCGCTTGCTCAAAATGCAGCTGTTTAGGCTAGCCTACCCCTCCTCCACTTAACATCCTCACTGCACCCTACACCTATCCTTTCTTCTCCTTCCTTCCCCCTCTCCTCCGCTCACATCAGTAGTCCACTTCTTTCCCCCTCCTTATGTCTTCTGTTCATTCATCCCACTTAGTGTGTTAGCATCTATCTATCTATCTATCTATCTATCTATCTATCTATCTATCTATCTATCTATCTATATCTGCAGCACACACTAAATTAATCCCCCTCCTCCTATCTTATTATTATGTAACCCTCCCTGTACTCTAGCTCATACTTTTCTATTGTGTGCATTCACACTTCATTCACAATCTATTTAAAACCTATTAACCCATTATTAACTTCCCTCCTACCATTCAAACCTTATATACTTTACCCGCCTTTATCTTCTTCCCTGCTGCTCTGCTGACACCTTCAAAGAGAAAAAAAAAACAAGCCCAAAAACCACAACCCGCGGCAAGCAAAAAAAAGCCACGACTCAGGAAAAAAACAAGCACAATTCCGCTTGTTATAACTATGGCAACTATGCAACTATGCTATTGATCACCACATACACCCATGTTTAGGACTTCTCTCATGCTCCATTTCTGCACTGGAATAACTTCCCTTTTTCAGTCAGACTCAACCCCACATTGCAGGTCTTTAAGCGCTTGCTCAAAATGCAGCTGTTCAGGCTAGCCTACCCCTCCTCCACTTAACATCCTCACTGCACCCTACACCTATCCTTTCTTCTCCTTCCTTCCCCCTCTCCTCCGCTCACATCAGTAGTCCACTTCTTTCCCCCTCCTTATGTCTTCTGTTCATTCATCCCACTTAGTGTGTTAGCTCCCCTTCTTCCAACCATCCCCTCCTCACAGCCTAACCTTAAGACTGTCAAGATAAAGTAAACCCCCTCCTCTGTACTAACCTGTCCAGTCGTCCCAACGGAAATGTTGGAAACCGTCATGTCTTCGGTGCAATTTTCTAAATGGAGACATTTTCACAATAGACAAAGCTAACAGTTAGCTGTGTAGTGCAAAAATTCAATTTCCACAGCAGCACCGGTACCCAGGAAAAAGTACAGGCGTTTGATCCTCACAGACCATGCCAAATCCACAGAGGCTGCGGGTTGGATTGCCAGTCTCCTAAGTTTTGAATTGTTGTTTTTCCTTCTAATTTAACACAATAAAAACACCTCTTAAAATAATTTATACATCATTTGCAGCAATTCCTGAGTATATTAGAGGCATTCCGCAGCTACTGTGGCATTACAAAAGTGTTTATTTTTTCTGCAGAAAGTTATTTTAAACATTGATTCATTCATAAAATTCTATTGAAACATTTTTCCAATGTAAATATCACAGTTTTTATTAGAAATATGGACATTTCCCTTTGAAAATGACCTTCGTCTGTGGCTTACACCATCCCCTGACATGGAATCAATGGAAAGAATCAATGTTTAAAATACATTTCTGCAGAAAAAAAACAATTATTTTTTTTAATGCCACAATAGCAGTAAAATGACGCTACTAAGGTCAGACATTGCTGTATAAATTATTTTAAGGGCTGTTATAGTCATAGTTTTAAATTGGAAAAAAAGAAGTAGATCTAATTCGTACAACAAATTAGCATTAATATTTTCTTTATTTGCCCTGAATCATTTATTAATATTCTTTCACAAACAATATCCTCTCCAATTTGCTTTACTAAATTTGATGATAGATAGAAGATAGATAGATAGATAGATAGATAGATAGATAGATAGATAGATCTGAAAGACCTAAAAGACCTTTCAGAACAATTACCTTCCAGTGTGTGGACATGAATGATTGGTTTAATCTATCTTTTAGTTTTGAAGGGAAACCTGTTAGCAGGTGGGAACAATTTCCATATTGTATGTTCTAATAAACAGATCAACAGATTGTCTCACAGATACAATTATCTTTCAGTGCTTTAGAGGAAGCTTTAGAGGATAGTATACAAATGCATCACTGTGGAATCTAAACTGTGTCCACAGAATAATGCAACTTAAGTCTGTCTGTTGAAAAGCAGATAAAACTAATATTAATTTGCAGGATATTATGGCTATATTTGAAAGGCTGAAAGTAGATGTTACATTCTATCACTTGTAACAGTTGATTTATAAATGTAATTACAATATAAGGGAGTCTGTCATGACCATGACCTCATCTGAGAATGTGTGACATATTGTTCATCAAAACAACCACTGGTCTGTTGACTAAATCCCCCACACCAAAAATCCACCTTCATGCTGCATTCTAAACCTAAGCCTCCCTTCCCCACAGTCTGACCTTAACCTTCCCTTTTTGCAATCCATCACCTCCCTGCAGCCTAACCCTAAGTCCCTCCTTCTCCCATCTATCCCCTCCCCTAAAATAATAAACTTGGGAAACTTCTATTGACTATCAAATAATAGTAAAGTAGGCTGAATAAATACAAAAGCGTCACTACTCACTCTTCTTAATGTCTGTACATAGATCTGAAGTTAAATATTGGACCATAGTCACACTTAAGTAAGTGTGGAATCTGCGTGCGTGTTTTTACAATTTTAAACACTGCGCATGCCCAAATCCCGACTGATTTACACACACACGGAGGTCAGACTTACGACAGATGCGTAGCTAGAGGGGCAAGACTTAATGCAAATGAGCGGCACACGGACTACTAATATACAGCATACCTCCCAACATATTTGAGAATTCGAAAGAGGGACAAAATTTTGCGGCCTGGTAGAGAGTGTGTGTCTTGTACCACCCAGACCAGCGGGTCTAGTGCCTGCCCTTTTTATTTAAAAACCATCTACTGTATATGTCTGCCCCTTATTATTAGGCCATATGTCCCCTTATTATTTGTCCAGGATTCATATGTCCAGCCTTCATATCTGCCTCTTTATTTGTCTAACCTCCATGTCTGCCCCTTATTATTATTATTATTATTATTATGTCCAGCCTCCATATGTCTCCTTCATGTTTATTTGTCCAATCTCTATGTCTGCCCCTTATTATGATGTCCATCCTCCATGTCTCCCCTTATTATTATGTCCAGCCTCCTAATCTGCCTCTACATTATTTGTCCAGCCTCCATGTCTGCCCCTTATAATGTCTAGTCTCCATGTCTGTCCCTTGTAATGTCCAGCCTCCATGTCTGCCCCTTGTAATGTCCTGCCCCCATTTTCTGCCCCTTTTAATGTCCAGTCTCCATGTCTGCCCATTATGTCCAGCCTCCATTGTCTGCCCCTTTTAATATTCAGGTTCCATGTCTGACCCTTATGTCCAGCCTCCATTGTCTTCCCCTTTTAATATTCAGGTTCCATGTCTGCCCCTTATGTCCAGCCTCCATTGTCTACCCCTTATGTCCAGCCTCCATTGTCTGCCACTTATGTCCAGCCTCTCTTGTCTGCCCCTTTAAATGTCCTGCCTCCATTGTCTGCCCCTTTAAATGGTCAGCCTCCATGTCTGCCCCTTATGTCCAGCCTCCATTGTCTGCCCCTTTAAATGTCCATGTGTACCCCTTATAATATCCAGTCTCCATGTCTGTCCCTTGTAATATCCAACCTCCATGTCTGCCTCTTGTAATGTCCACACCCCATTTTCTGCCCCTTTTAATGTCCAGCCTCTATGTCTGCCCCTTATGTCCAGCCTCCATGTCTGCCTGCCTCCTATGTCCAGGGTCCATTGTCTGCCCCTTTTAATGTCCAGGTTCCATGTCTGCCCCTTATGTTCAGCCTCCATTGTCTGTCCCTTATGCCCAGCCTCCATTGTCTACCCCTTTAAATGTCCAGCCTCCATTGTCTGCCCCTTTAAATGGCAAGCCTCCATGTTTTCCCCTTATGTCCAGCCTCCATTGTCTGACCCTTTAAATGTCCAGCCTCCATTGTCTGCCCTTTTAAATGTGCAGCCTCTATGTCTGCCCCTTATGTCCAGCCTTCATTGTCTGCCTCTTATGTACACCCTCCATTGTCTGCCCCTTATGTCCACCCTCCATTGTCTGCCCCTTTAAATGTCCAGCCTCCATTGTCAGCCCCTTATATCAAGCCACCTTTGTCTGCTTCTTATGTCCAGCCTCCATTGTCTGCCTCTTATATCCAGCCTCCATTTCTGGCTCTTATATCCAGCTACCATGTCTGCCCCTTATGTCTAGGCTCCATGCCTGCCCCTTATGTCCAGCCTCCATGTCTGCCCTTTTTAATGTCCAGCCTCCATTGTCTGCCCCTTATTCCCAGCCTTCATTGTCTGCCCCTTATGTCCAGCCTCCATGTCTGCCCCTTATGTCCAACCCCCATGTCTTTTACATACCTTTGATGTCTTCTCCCTTCCTCCGCGGCACTCTGTCTGTCCCACACAGTCTCTACCAGTCTCATGGTGGTGCGGTAGTGGTAATACAGGAGCCCTGTAGAACCAAATCTGTTTCTAGAATGGCAGTGACCGCATAGGTTCAGTCACTATCATTCAAGTAACAGTTTTGGTCCTACAGGGTTTCCGTAGGAGCCCTGTATTTCCTGTACTGTGCAGTGTAAAGCCCAGCCGCATACACAGCGTGGCAAGGGCATTACACAAAAGAAACAACTTTGTCCCGAGAGTCTGCTCTCTCGGGACAAGTTGTGAGGCGGGCGAGCCAGCGTGACAGTCCCCCGAAAGCAGGACTGTCTCGCTGGAGGTCTTCATTCCAACAGAGCCCTCAACCACTTGTAAGTTGCTGAAGCCTATCGGACCATATGAAAGTCCATGGGTCCACACACACTGCACACAGTCATTACCTGCTGCGTAATTTTAATCAATGTACATGTGCATTTAATTAACACACATAAGGCTCACCTACTTATAGCTTTGGTTTTTGCTACTTATTAAAAGACTTTCAACAGTGTCAAGGTAGCTTTTTGTTTCACTTATTTGTGTTTCATTTCAATATAGGAATAATGTTCCATTTTTTTTTTTATGTTTGACTTATTTATACCAGTATGCATAATTTCTGTTGTTTCTTAATTTATGCTACATTTGTAAGAATGTTTTTTTTTGTCTTGCACATTTTAAAAACAATCATGCCCAGCAAATCCTTTTTGTTGTTGTTTTTTTTTGCATGTATATATTTTAGAAATTTTTGTTTCCTTTTCTTTGGGTGGCTCATGGCACAGTTAGAGTTGTCTTCTATTTTCACTTCTTCAAAGAATCCAGCCTCCATTGTCTGCCCCTTATTTCCAGCCTCCATTGTCTGCCCCTTATGTCCAGCCTCCATGTCTGCCCCTTATGTCCAACCCTCATGTCTTTTACATACCCTTGATGTCTTCTCCCTTCCTCTGCGGCACTCTGTCTGTCCCACACAGTCTCTGCCAGTCTCATGGTGGTTCGCTAGTGGTAATACAGGACGCCTGCTCTCTCGGGACAAGTTGTGAGGCGGGCGAGCCAGCGTGACAGTCCCCCAAAAGCAGGACTGTCTCGCTAGAGGTCTTCATTCCAACAGAGCCCTCAACCACTTGTAAGTAGCTTAAGCCTATCGGACCATATGAAAGTCCATGGGTCCACACACACTGCACACAGTCATTAGCTGCTGCGTAATTTTAATCAATGTACATGTGCATTTAATTAACACACATAAGGCTTACCTACTTATAACTTTGGTTTTTGCTATTTATTAAAAGACTTTCAACAGTGTCAAGGTAGCTTTTTGTTTTACTTATTTGTGTTTCATTTCAATATAGGAATAATGTTACTTTTTTTTTTGTTTGACTTATTTATACCAGTATGCATAATTTCTGTTGTTTCTTAATTTATGCTACACTTGTAAGAATGTTTTTTTTTTTTGCACATTTTAAAAACAATCATGCCCAGCAAATCCTTTTTTGTTGGTTTTTTTTTTGCATGTATATCTTTTAGAAATGTTTGTTTCCTTTTGTTTGGGTGGCTCATGGCACAGTTAGAGTTGTCTTCTATTTTCACTTCTTCAAAGAATTAATTGATAGTCCAAAAATACAAAGGCATGCCAGTTATTAAATGTATTAAAGTAAAACAGTAAAGTCTGCGTTGCTAAACGTTTGGCCAAATCTCTACTAAAATTAAGTCCCCAAATTCACGCATGATTTAAGAGCCATTTCCTAGGTACTTTCCTATTTCTACGTACAGCATACTTACACATGGAAAGACACACACGAGTGTGTGGTTAGCTGCAGCCGCTGCTATCCTTGAATCGCCTTGCATATAATTGCGATGCGTATTTTTAGCCAAGTGCGCAATTTCTATCCTAAGTTTGAATACAATCCATTGTCACAAATTTCACCAATTTAATAGGTCAAACCACATCTTGAGTCTCATATTCCCTATGCCTAGTCCACCAGTATCTATTTCAGTATTATGTCATGCAAATGGAGATACGAAAAAACATACAGAAATGATGACAGGGTATCACAAAAAAACAGAAGGAATTACGATTCCAAATAAGGATATTGGCTCAGATCCAGAACCACATTTTCAAGCGTATTTACGCCAGGCGGAAACGTAAAAACACTATTTGGTATATACTAAGCATGCGTGCGGCAGATGTTATGCTATGTACCGCTACGTAACTCTGAGCGTAAGTGCCTTTCACGTAACAGTAGCGTAACAACGTTCGCGGGGGCATGACAGCCATACGCCACCCGTAATTACGCTTCGAAGGCGGGGTGAGGCATTTAAATCGTACAGTGTGGGCGTGCAGCGGCATAACTACGCGAGGGCTATACGTACGTGAGAGGTTACATTGCCAAAAGTTAAGGTAGGGTTTGGAATAAGTAAAACGGCAAAAGTACATACATGCAAGGGGTGTGCCTAGGGGAAGGCTTAGAAGGTATGCTCGCGTAAATACGCTACGCTAGGAAACGGATTACAAACGTAGGTTATAAGGAATTTTGTTGAGAACAGCACAATTCCTTAAATCTGACAGAACCGATTTTGGGAGCCATAACTCCATTTCTCCCAGCAAATTTGTTTTTCTAAAAACAAGTGAAATAATTTTCCCGGATTTGTCAGATCCGGTGTGTTTGGATGGCATATAAGTCACTTCCTTGTGATTTCAGGTGCCAGATATGATGTAATAGTGTTGGAGCTGTGCTGCAACAATAGCCACTGGTGACAGTAGTAGTAGGTTGGAAAGAGAGGAAAAAAAAGGCTTCTGTGTCACTATTTTAAGCCATTTTCTATAAGGGCTCATTTGTGTATGTTAGAAATTGTGCTGCTCTTACAATTGTTTTTCTATAACGGTATCTCTCTAGAGTATATGTATGTATGAGAGCAGACACAGTACTGTGATTGCAGGCTTAGATGGCCAAAGTTTTAGTTTGCAGTTGAACCTTGGTGGATATAAAAATAGGTTAGTCAAACTATGCATTTCAGGGGACAGTCTCTATAGCTAGCAATCTATACAAGGTCCTGCTGCTTGTGTCTGAGTCTGAACTGCACTTACTGGGCCTGATTTGAAGGTGTGCGCATATCAGAACACAGCATGCAGGTGGATTTCTGCTGTGGGGGTATAAGTCCACAGAACAGTGGTTATTTTTGATGATTTTTGACAATTTGTCACACATTCTCATGTGGGGTCAAGGTCATAACAGATTCCCTTAACGCAATTCATAAGTCAAAGAAGCCATGGCTGCTACTACTGGTCTGCTTCAGTGATGTAGGCTCACTACATCACTGAAGCAGACCAAGAAGACAAGTAGTTTCAAACAACAGTTGTCTGTAAAACAATAATTTCTACAGGAAACAAGTTTCTTGTCCTATCCTGTCCAGTGGATCACTTAAGTGGATCCATTATATGCCATCAATGCATCTAGTTTTAGAGGATTATTTGAGGTCATGTGTCCAAGCAACCAGTTACATCTTGTTTCTATTTTTTCAGAATAGCAACTCCTCACCTGTGTCAAGACATTAAAAATGCTGCACTGACTATCCACTTAACTACAGATGCGTTGACGAATGGTACTGGTCACACAAAAGATTACATAACTGTGACAGCCCACTGGGTTTAAGTCCTATGTAATGTTGTTCCAATTGACACGGAACTTAAGAGATGCAAAAAGGTCCCTACAAGCAAGTTGTCAGATCAAGTGGCACAAAACATGTCTCCTTCATCAGTTTCTCCTGCAAATTCTACTGCCAGGAATAAAGGGAACCCTCTTTTCCCAAAGGAATGCTGCACTGAATGGAATGGAACCTTTGCCCATGCAATCAGGATTGGTTTGCACCTATAGGGGGACACAGACAGACAGGGAGAAACACTCACCATACACTTATCACCTTGATGGACGACTTCTCTAACCAAAGTACCTGCCAGGGGAGCACTTCCCTATGGTTCCCATCTTCCACTGTGTGCGGCACCCTTCCATTGGAGTTAGGTGCCATCTGTCGGTATACAAGATCTAGTAGGCTGTGACCAGACTAGGCTAGCACCCAATAAGCAGGGTCCTAGCACTCTACCCTAATAACAAGGCCTAGTGCTCCACATTAACAACAGAGTCCTAGTGTACTTAATCAACCTATAGAGTCTAGTGCCCCTAACTACAAGGACCTAGTGCTCAGAACTATCATTTTGCCAAATGAGCCAGAAAAGGCACACATGGGCCATCCTCTTCCTCCAAGATAGTCAGTGTTTTCCGTGGAGCATAGATATCTGTGCTAGAAACCTGAGGTGGCAGTGGGAACAAAAGTCACAGGAGACAGACAGCTGCTTGTTTCCCAGGGTTGACAGCTCCTATGAGTGCAAGTTACCCAGAAATAGAAAGAGCTTCTTTATCCAGGGCCCCACCACATCCTCCGCTCAATGCTCAATGCCTTCACCTCTCTGGCCTGCTCCTATTCTGCCTATGACTTCTTCTTGGTTTATGTCAATAGTGCTTTGCCTTATTCCCCTGCCAGCATCTTTTGTT
>WWET01000563.1:104842-117796 GCA_011038615.1 Limnodynastes dumerilii | reverse complement strand
TCCCCCCCCCCCCCATGGCACATGATTAAAGGCTTTGGTATCTTCTACTGCAATCATTTTCTTCTAGTCACAGGCCTCTGCAATGAACCATGTTCAGTCTTTGACCTCTTCCTGCAACTTCCTTTGCAGCTGCAATGTACCTGACTACAGGGTTGATACAATAAGATCTGATTGGCTTGCCTTCTCTCTTGGGGACAAAGGTTATGATGGGAGCCATGATTGAATCATGATTCAATAAATTTATTATATGATAGCAAATCAAATGAAACCATGTTTAATTGATATTAAAGGTGTTACCATGTGTTTCGTTGTGCAAACACAAACTTCCCAGGGATTGACTCCTGCCCTTTATATGTGTAAGTTAATACCCCCTTCAAATGGCCCCAAAAATCCAGGTTATTGGCGAGGCAAGCCACAACAACCCTGGTCGAGGCGCAGTGTGAAAGGCTCCGGGTGCCTACCTAGGTCTAATGACCTGGGAATTGGACCTGGGGCAAAAGAATGTTTATTCCCGGGTCTGACCCGGGTAGGGGTACAGTGTGAAAGGTGCTACCTGTGTTTTTCAACCCGTGTAGCACAGAAAGCACTTGATTGGTGTAATTTGTTTACTATTGCCCTGGCAAAGTGTTGCAAGAGCAATATCAAACAAATTACACAGTGTGATGACTCACACTACTGCCAGGGCAGACCCGGGTCCCGGAATTTCTCGGGTCTGCCCTGCATTGTGAAACAGGGTCTGTGACCCTGGGATCATCTGGAGACATGGCGATATCCCAGGAGTCTCAATGGTAAAATGGTAGATATGAAAAAAATTTGTGTTTAGTTTCATAATGCTCTGCTTCACTCAAACTGTGTTACCTTCAACTTTGCTCATGGTATCCTTTATATTATATTTTATTAAATGTATTTAAATTATTTTCTAACTATGCACTCAAATACCTCCCAACATTTGAGAATTCGAAAGAGGGACAACATTTAGCAGCCTGGTAGAGGGTGTGTGTCTTGTACCACCCTATGAGTGTGTCTGGGAAAGTGGGTGTGTCTCGCACCGCCCAGACCAGCGGGTCTAGTGCTTTCCCCTTTTATTTAACAACCATCCATATGTCTGCCCCTTATTATTAGGCCTGCCATCCATATGTCAGCCCCTTATTATTTGTCCAGGATTCATATGTCCAGCCTCCATATCCGCCTCTTTATTTGTCCTACCTCCATATCTGCCCCTTATTATTATTTTTATGTCCAGCGTCCATATGTCTTTTCCCCCTGTTTATTTGTCCAGTCTCCATGTTTGCCTCTTTATTATTTGTCCAGCCTTCAGATCTGCCCATTAATATTATGTCCAGCCTCCATGTCTGCCCCTTATAATGTCCAGTTTCCATGTCTGCCCCTTATAATGTCCAGCCTCCCTGTCTGCCCCTTATAATGTCCAGACTCCATGTCTGTCCCTTTCAATGTCCAGCCTCCATGTCTTCCCCTTTCAATGTCCAGCCTCCATGTGTGCCCCTTTTAATGTACAGCCTCCATTGTTTGCCCCTTGTAATGTCCAGCCTCCATGTCTGCCCCTTTCAATGTCCAGATTCCATGTCTGCTCCCTTATAATGTCCACACTCCATGTCTGCCCCTTTCAATGTCCAGCCTCCATGTCTTCCCCTTTCAATGTCCAGCCACCATGTCTGCTCCTTTTAAAGTCCAGCCTACATTGTCTGCCCCTTTTAATGTCCAACCTCCATGTCGTCTCTTACTTACCTTTGATGTCTTCTCCCTTCCTTTGCGGCTCTTCCTCTCTCTGCTTGTCCCACGCTGTCTCTCCTGGTCTCATGGTGGTGCGGTACTGGTATTACATAGCTCCTACGGGAGCCCTGTAGAACCAAATTTGTTTCTACAATGGCACTGAACGCATGGGTTCGGTCACTGCTATTCACAGTAACAGGTTTGATCCTACAGGGCTCCCATAGGAGCACTGTATTACCTGTTATGTGTAAAGCCTTGACGCATACACAGCGGCAAGGGCTTTAAAAAACAAAACAAAAAAGAACAACTTTGTCCTGAGAGTCTGATCTCTTGGGACAAGTTGTGAGGAATTGGGACACTTGGGAGGTTGCAGTCAGTTTTGACCATTATATGCCATTGTTCTTTCTCCATTTAGTCTTTTTGTGTAGGGTCCTCTGTCTACTGTGTCCTTACCTTACTTTGTTCCTGGTTGTTAATTTTTGCCTAGATGTCTTATGGAATAATGCACAGGGGACAGGATGCACTGAAGGTTATTTACATAATTGCAGCTTTGCAAATGTGAAGAGTACATTTGATTAATGTCCCATGTGTGCTTTATAGTCAATCAAGCCATCTAGGCAGTAAATTAGTACATCTTTGCTATCCTCTAGCTACGAGGAGTAAAGTGAAGCACTAGTTACAACTATCCATGAGGAAGATGTACACATTATTGGACAATAAATAAAGATGAAATATGCTATATCATTGTGTCATATTCAATGCATTTTAATGATGCTGTAGAACATGTCTTTAAATAATGCATTACTTTGTGTGTGATAGCAGAGCATTCATTACAACATGCAAGCTTCATTGTACATTCTCACTCTAATGCATGCTTCAGTATGATATATGGGATTTATTTGCAAGTTGCTAGGATTTTTTACTGTTCCTTAGGGATTCTCGGTATCACCATGTTTGTAAGATTGATGGTATAAATAGTACCACATTTTGTTTTTTCGTGTTTCACTATGTTGATACTTTACTTTTGCAGTAATAATGATGCTTAGTTTGACATTTTACCAACTATTTGTGCATCATTATACAAAACAGATATTACTATAAAACAGATATTACTATAACTAGATTTGTAATGTATCCACATTATGGTAGGATTTAATGGCAGTATATTCCCCAACAATCCTAACCTTCATTATTTAGTAATAATATATTTTTCCCCCCAGAGTTTTAAAATGTCAAACTAAATGTCATATGATTTTATTCTATTATACTATATGCTATATACTTTAAGCTTGCCATACACAATGAAGATTATCAGTCCAAGCAGGAGG
Organism: Limnodynastes dumerilii; assembly: GCA_011038615.1. NCBI lineage: Eukaryota > Metazoa > Chordata > Amphibia > Anura > Limnodynastidae > Limnodynastes > Limnodynastes dumerilii. The sequence continues at coordinate 114,737 of WWET01000563.1, read as the reverse complement.
AAAGTCCAGCTGAGATTGCCAGGAGGCCCTTGCAGCTGATTGGCTGCATGGGCCTCCTGTTAAAATTGGCTGGTTGGCTGCAAAAAGAGACACTCTAGTCAATAATGTTTGGCCTCTGCATCTTTCATTACTTTATTACTTTATTACTGCTGTACTTGCCTAATTATGGAGTCAGAGAAATGGGGAAACGCTGGGCAGGAATTGGAGGTACAGGCAGGGCCATTGCCAGAAATTTGGGGGCCCATGGCGCATCTGTGGATGCATAACATAAGAGGTGGGGCATTGCAGGCATGCATTAACAGTGGGGCAATGCGCAAAGAAGGACTTTCCAGTGCATGGGTTCCTTAATGCAGAGCTCTAACCAGCAAGTATCGACTGTAGGATACTGCTGATACCTGCTGTTGTAGAGCCAAAGTAAGTATCAACTGGCCAGATCTCTCCCCCTAATATTAAACATGTTTAAAGATCAAATTATTAGAACCAAGCATTTTTTGATTGTTTTATAGCCATTGGGCAAACTTGGATGATCGGCCCAATAATCACTCTAGTGTATTGCCAGGTTTCTGAGGTGAAGCCCATAGTGGAAGCTGTAGCAGCATACATAGGGAGCGCTATTGGGTATTGGGTCTGTAATTTGTTAACTTTACTGTTCTAACTGCATCTAACCATATCCCTTTACCACCTACGCACCACATTGAGATTTGGAACCACTTTTAAATTGTCTTTGCCTTGTTACTATATTTCCCCTCTATATCATATCCATTAAAACGTCCAAATCCAGCTCTCTCTTATCACAATATTAATTTGTGCAGAGAGAATAATCCTTCCAGATACCCCACTTCCTTTATTCCATTTACCTATTCCTATTCTTTATTATCCTCACCTCTCAAACTACAACCCTCCTCCCAATTTGTTTCTACCACTCCCCCCAATTTTTCTTCAGCTTCCTTTTCAATCTCCTCAGCTCTCAAAGGCTGGGTACACACTGGAACCTTTTTTTTTTATAACAGATTATCTTTCCAATCACACAATCAAAAGATGTTTCACCAGATTTCTTACCAGTGTGTACTGTCCAAAGACACACAAAAATCTTTTGAGACATCAGTGATCTTTTGATTTGATCTTTTGGCGCTCTTAATATGCCAGATCAGTGATGGAAAGTGATCTTTTGCTTTTTTCAAGTGTGTGCTGTTTCTGTTAGGAGATCTTTGGACAGTAAACACTGGTAAGATATCTGGTGTAACAGTCTTTGGTTTGTGTGATTGGAAAGATTATCTGCTGAAGAGCCCTGGTGTGTACCCTGCTTTACACCTTTTGCCCCTGATTCACAGTTAAGAGTAAAATTCTGATCTTACCTAAATATAGACACGTTAAAAATCCGCAATACCAATTCAGAGAAAATAAAGAACCGGATTAACCTCTCTGCCTGTGTCGGGAGTGTTATGTAAGGACGTAGGCAAGGGTGTAACTATAGGGGGCACAATAGGTGTGATTGCTGTTGGGCCCGATGTTTAGGGGGCCTGCCAGCCCAGCAATCACCCCACTGTACCTGTACTAACCATTTGTCCAGCTGCTTCTTAAGAAGTGCTGTGAAATCTGTCTCTGCAACACAATAGAGGGTCACTGTGGATGGACAATCTATGTTGCAAACTGTGTGAAGTATCCATAGAAAAATACATACTATATACATATTTATTACAGGAGGAATATATGTATATACAGTATATATAGCGGAGACCTAAGTTATGGGGTCCCTTCAAAATTCTGTTATGGGGCCCACAAAGTCCTAGTCACGGATGTAGGTCTTTGCTGCATATATTTAGGTACATGTAAACTTAATTAGCTGTGAATCAGCCGTGCATTTAGTTGCTTAAAATTAGTTATGATTCAAAGATATATAACTAAACGCATTACGTAGTTACCTTAAAAATAATACTTTAAATAGATAAACTCGTGACAGGCTTCATGAAACACATAAATACATACTGAATGAAGTTATAAATACAATAATCAACTACAAATAAAGTGTTTCATAAACATTAAAAAAAATTATTTATAAAGATAAACAACACAACCAATACAGTTAAATAATAAAATGTTATGGTGTTTTGTCACAAAATTTTAAGTTAAATAAAACCTTCAATAACTAGAACCCAAAAAATCTTTACAAGGTTAAAGACTTGCACACAATGTATACACAGCATAAAATTTTAAAAATGAGCCTTTATTTGTTACATTTACAAAAAAATTATTCTAATCTATTGATTATAAACACACGGCAGGTGTGGCCTTAACTAAGTATGTGATGACAGGGGCGGAACTACCATTGGTACTACAGGTGCAGCTGCATCGGGGGCCCATGCTGATACAAGGGCCCAAAGCCATCATCACCACACTACCAAAATTCCCACTGGGTTATCTGGGATATCATCAGGACCAAAGTATATTTTTTGTACCTGGGCCCACAGCTCACTAGTTCCACCTCTGTGTGATGACGCATGGCATCACACTAAACAATATTAATCAATTTACGAGAGGTCAAGGGCTACTTTAACTTTTCCCGTGTATATGTTAGTTTCCGCAAGGCACTCTTACTTGTGAATCAGTCCTAACTCTGTTGAAACGCCCATACTGTATGTTAGTAGTCTGTATGTTGCTTATTTGCTTTAGGAGTCTTGCCCCTCTAGCCCTGCATGCAGGACTCATCCTGCGGTGATGCGTTTATCACTCCTAAGTCAGACATCCGTGTATGTGAGTCAGTGCCAATGCGTGTATCAGTCCATGGTTGGTCGGCCATAAGTTCCGTGTGTATATTAGGGTTCTGGGCATGTGCAGCTTAAGTGATCGTAAAAATATGCATGGAGATTCTGCACTTACGTAAGTGTGAAAATGTTCCCTTCTCTTTAATCCTAACCTATTTTTTCTCTAATTTTTACCCAGTTATTTTTTCCAGTTGCCTCAGATATATTTTCCAGACCCCACTAAGGTTCTTCAATTGGTTTTTCTTACCCCTGCACCATTTGTTCTCTCTGACTCTCTCTTCTCGCCAATTATCCTCTTTTGTGGCCCCAGCTGTTATCTACGGCTTTCTACTGTAATCTTTGTAGCTCCCCCTCTTGATCTACTCAGCTCATATGTTTTTCTGCAGTTCATATTTCCTCTTCTCAGTGGTTTCGCATTCTCTATAAACAGTTTTAGGCTATTTCACACTGGGTATGTGGAATTATTAGAGTGTTTACTCAGCCCAGAGGAAAACTTTTTTCTGCTTCAAGTGTCACTTTGATTAAAGGTATACAAATCCTTTGCCTCAACAGCTGTGATTAATTATCACATTCCTACCTCTATCCATCACCATGGGAATCTATACTTAGTATTTTTGTGTCTGATTTTTTAGTTCAACATTTAATTTTGACATTCAAATTGGGAACTATTAATAATATTACAAGCAATAGCCAATTTTTCATGATATTCAGTGTACTTAGGAATATATTCCAGTGGAAAAGTTTACAGAATGCCAGATTCAGACTGAGATGTACACCTAATATAGCGTAGCATATAGCGTAGCACATATCACTAGAGCGCAAATCACTGCTGCAACTGCATGCATTTGAAGGGACGCATGAAGAGATTGTGCAGAATAATGTAGCCCATTACAGTAAGGTTACTGCATATGAGCCCAATCCAGACCAATTTGTGTAAGTATGTAAGAAATTTTAAAGTGCTCTCTCAAAACGCACCTATTCAGGCTAGCCCTTCCTCCACTAAACACTGCAGCCTGCATCTATCCCCTCTTCTCCTTCCTTCTCCAATCACACCAGCAATTAATTTCCTTCCCCCTCCTTATGTCTTCTGTAAGTTCATCCCTCCCACTTATGCCCCTTTCACATTACTACTAAATTTGGTCAATAATACGGGTCTCGGCAAACACACGGGTATTTGATGGTGATGTGAAATGTTCCTTTTTCGGCGACTGGGTCTAATGAAAAAAAGAAGGGTTTTTTCCGACACAGGACTGATGTCAATGTGAAAGGTTCCGAGTTGTTCTTCAATACGGGTCCTTCAGAAGGACACCTGATTGGACAGATCTCTTTACAATTGCTATTTCAAAAAATCCCAGGTTTTTCAAGGGTGGTAATGTGAAAGCGGTATAGGTCTGTTAGCTCATCTGAGCAGGGCCCTCTGTCCTATTGTTGTCCCCTCTACCTCCTCTCCTCCCTCACTCCATACCCTCTTGTCCATCCTCTGCTACTTTTTACCCTATCCCCACCTGGTGGCTCCCTCTCAACCTCCCACTCCTCCCTATCTATGCAAGTGTGATCTGTCAAGCTTGATACCTCGTATTCTGCCTTCATTAAAGTATGCTCACTTAACTTTAATGTATAATATTTGTGATATTTTTATATTTATATTTGTGGTACCCCTTGGGGGTTGTTGGTTTGTGTGGTGAGCATTTTGTTGTGAGCTGTGGTGGAGTTATTTCTGTGCTGTTGTGAGATTGTGAAAAGGTATAGGTCTTCTAATTGGTGCTGAGTATAATGTGGCATGGGATGGTTGCCAAGCAACTGATGGGTGGTGCGAGACAGGTTGAATGGCATGCAGGGGTTTTCCTGGAAGAATCCGGGAAATAACAGTTAGGTGAGTAGGTTGAGTCCGTTAGGGGGGCAGTTTTGAGCAACAGGGTTGGAGTGTGGATGTGACATTGAGCATTGAGACAGAGAGGATAATAGAAAGGAAAGTGAAGAGACAACATTTTAAGGCATTATAAGAGTATTAGCAGTGTGAAGGGAGATTGTAGAGAAGAGAGTCGGAGAAGTCGGTAGCTGTGGTCGTAGAGTGACGGAGGTGCAGATCGTAGGAGGAGTCAGTAGCTGTGGTCAAAGAGTGACGGAGGTGCAGATCGAAGGAGGAGTTGGTAGCTGTGTTCGGAGAGTGACAGAGGTGCAGATCGTAGGAGGAGATGGCAGCTGTGGTCGGAGAGTGACGGAGGTACAGATCGTAGGAGGAGTCAGTAGCTGTGGTCGGAGAGTGACAGAGGTGCAGATTGTAGGAGGAGTTGGCAGCTGTAATCGGAGAGTGAGCGGATAGAAGGGACGGTGGTCGAGACAGAGAGGGGGATGTTTTGGTTGGTGAGAGGAGAGAGTCAAGAAGGCTGTATTGGAGTTGGAGGTAAAGAACGGGTGAAGAGTCTGAGACTGTGAGCAAGGGAGTGACAGCGAAAACAGAACGGTTGCTGGGGAGAAGAGCGTAACATTGTTGCTTCATAAAGAAAGAGAAAGGAAACATTGGAGTGAAGATAGAGTGAGAAGGCAGGAGGAGAGCATTAGAGATTTCAGAGGTGTGAGTGGAGTGAAGGAAACATCAAGGAAAATTAGAAAGTGTCTAATTTGGAGAGACTTGGTGTAAACAACTTTTTAATGTTTTCCTAACAAAAGAAAATATTTTGCTTTTGATGTAGCATTGTTAACTAATAGTAAATACTTAGAGTTAAATTGTAATAGTCTAAGTCTAAGCTAAGTCAGTTAGAGGTAATCTGGTAAAGATTCCTTTAAGAGTTAATTGAAGTTATTAATAATGGGGAGCGATAAATGGTAAATTGTTAAGAATTTGATTGTAATTATTTTGTAAACAATTTTCTCTATGAACTGTCATAAATTAATATTTCGCTGGTTGATTACATTCAGTAAAACATCATTTAAAAAGTAGAATTGTTGTCAGTATCCTCTGAGTGATTTCTTATTCTATTACAGCTCTCTGCAACTCCTATTTTAACCTGTAACATTCGGTCATCACATATTTTATTATGTACTGTGCTGTCCATTCCTGCCCTGTATGGCTGTACTGTATTTTGATGTATTCTGTACATCGATGCGGACACCTTGTGGCACCTTATAAATAAACAATAATAATAATATGCAAAGTTTATAACTGATTACTTACAAGCTACAGGTCATGTCTAAGTCCATGGAAGATACTGATGGCATCACAGTTCTATGAGACCATTGTAACATTTAACAGTACAAAGACATGACTAAATAGTACCACATTGTTACATTTACTTTGTGTGGAAAACAAGGCAACAGCTGCAGGGTGATGTTAAGTCTGTGTGAGAATATTGAAGAATAATTAAAGCTCTGTCTGAAATTAGGAGCTGTTTCGAGTCACAACAAACAACAGGAAGATGTGTAGAGATCATATAGAAAAGCCTACAGCTGCCATTCAGTATCTTTATCAAGATAGGGCCGACTGGACTGACAACTGCAACCGCTTACATCCCTGTCCTGCCTGCACTGATAGCAGTTATTTCCTCAACTGTAATTACTTGCTCAGCTTTGGTCATTCTCATCTATTAGAGTAGGCAGGACAGGGATGTAAGCGGTTGCGGTTGTCAGTATGGCCGGCCCTATCTTGATAAAGATACTGAATGGCAGCCGTATCATTTTTATAATCAATTTGAGACTAGAAAATTTTTACTGGGAACAGGAGTCTATTTTCCCGTTCCCCATAGCTACAGGCAGTAATGGTTGTGACAGGTAATAGGTTAGGGCTTGAGGAGAAGGGTTAGTCTGTGAGACACGAAGGGTTAGGTTTAGGCTGCAGGGCAAGGAAAGTTAGTTTTAGGCTGTGGTGCATGGAAAGTTAGGGTTAGACTGTGGTGCATTGAAGGTTAGGGTTAGGCTGTGGTGCATGGAAAGTTAGGGTTAGGCTGTGGTGCATGGAAATTTAGGGTTAGGCTGGGGTGCATGGAAATTTAGGGTTAGGCTGGGGTGCATGGAGGGGGTAAGGATAGGGCTGAAGAAGGGCAAGGTTAGGCTGAGGCTGAAGGAAACTGAAGATTAGGGTTAGGTAAGAGTTAAGGGTAGGGTTAGGATAAAACACTAACCTTTTCAGATGACTCTTTGCAACTCCAGGAGTTGCATCACCACCACTTTCTACATTGGACACTGTACTGTGGTGTTGTACATCTTAAATGATAGAAAATAGTGATGTCCACAAAAGTTTAAAATGTAAATTTAAAAGAGAAAACTTAGTATGATAAGTTTTGCGATGGAAGAAGCCTGTACGTCCATCTTGGTGGGCGGGGCATTTAAATTATACAGTAGGTGTGGGATTAGGTATTTATGGGCAGGAGAGAGGGGAGTGACAGGTGGAGTTTCGGAAAGCGTGCGAGGGTCTGGATCAGGTCCTATATTGTGTATATTGTTTGTTTTTACTTTTGGAGTATCGGTAAATGCCCCATTCTGTTTGGCAGCTACCTTAACTTATAGCAAGAAATAAACATCTCATAAAAACGTAAACATTTATTTTCAGCCCTGTTCATATAATGTTTTCACATTCAGCTGCCATACAATGGTCTTTGGTGGAAAAAAAAAGACCATTGTACCACAAACCACATCGAGATGTAAATGTTCCCTTGTACTTTGTAATCACATGTTTATGTGTCGATAATGCTTACCATCATCCTAGCAGCTCATGGCATTGATAATATTGATCAAAGACGCATTAACCTTTGTAGATATAGAAAATTCTTCTGAAACAGTCAATCTGTGTTTGAGATCTATAGGAAAGTGCATCTTTTCTTCCTGCAGCTGGGGATCTGTGTCACATTGCTTCAGTCTATCATTTTCTTTTGTTGTATTTGTTTTTTTTTAGTAACCATTTGCCACAGATTGATAAACATAACTGAATTGACATTTTTTTATTAGAGCATTTTATTGTGTCTTCACTTATAACACTGTCAGCATTGCTGGAAGATGAAGAGTAAATATTAGCAGGGAGAAGATATGATGATGAATAAAGGCTGTTGCAGTTTGGTGCAGAGAAGGGAAAGTGGGAATATGATAGTAATTTTCAAATGTATCAAGGGGGGTAACTAAGTACAGAAGGGGGCATATTACAAAGGAAGATGCACAATAGAACACAAGGGAATTGGAGGAAAATCTGCAGAAAAGTTACTTCAATGAAAGGGTGATAGATGTGGAATAACCTCCTGTCTGCGATGGTTGAGAGAAACACAATGGAACAGTTTAAACATGCTTAGGATAAATATAAGGATAATATAAGGAGATCCTAAATCTCAATCTAAATCTAAAAAAGCAACTGGGTAGACTGGATGGGCCATGTGGCTCATATTTGTCCTCACTAAGAGGCAGATCTAGACCCACGCATGCATTATGTGTGTGCGTGGGTCTCAAAGTACGCCCCCTGCACTCCCCTTTCTCGGTAGGAAATCTGGACACTTACGGCAGCAGACACAGACGTAAAGGGTCTTCCCCTACCCCAACAACTAATTTAAATGGCCTATGTGGTGGCAGAGATACGACCAACGTAATGTGTAAGCTGTCTTCTTTTTCATACCGGCCGGCGTACGCGACATTGTTACATACGCCAGCCGGTACGCACGCGTAATGAAGATGTGTCCATGCGCACATCATAGATATTTCGGGGATTACACATGCAGCGCATGTAATTTCCGTTGGACATACCTCTGGATCTACCCCTATGTCTCTATAAAGAATTCTCCTTCCTCCTCCACAACAACCTTTATTCCTATCACTGTAAAGAGAATCTGTAAACCTCTCTGCAGAGTTTTCTTTACTTAGCTGCCCCACTCCCCCCACACACCTAATTGCATTTTTTTTATTTCTCACGCAGTTGCTCTGCACCAATTCTTAAGTTGATCATTTACTGACTCCCCTCATGTTATATATATCACATTTGTGCAGCACTAATCCTCCTCAGTTCTTACAGAATTACCTTATGCACACTAAATTAACCCCATTCCCAACAAGTTCACACTAAATTAACCCCATTCCCAACAAGTTCACACTGAATTAACCCCTCAATTTGCTTATAAGACAAGACCACAGTATAAACTCACAAGGGACCGTATTCACAGATCCGTTTTTTGCGTGGGGTTGCGTGCGTATTTTTAGGGGCGGATTAACTGCGCATGTGTAGTAACTTTTTCTATGCACATTACATAGTATTTACGCACGTAAGTACTTTAGGCACGGACTTGTGAATTATACTTAGGTACGGAGGGGTGTGGTTTTTAGCTGTAAAATGGGCATTTGAGGGCACGGTTAGATAAATACAAACGTACGTAAGTAACATACATACAGATGTAGACTTAAGGGTGCCCTATGGAGATGGAAGTCACCGAAAACCCGTCCGGCCGAGGGGAGTGTCATGGGTGTTTCCTTGCTACACGCGTTCATAAAAACATGCACATAGTAAATACGGATCTGTGAATCCGGTCCTAGGTTATGGGGACTGGTGGCTCTTTCTGACAAAGAACTGTGTCTGATTTCCAGCTATATAGATATCCAAGATCGCTGTATTTACACTTTGCCCCTCAATATTTACATTATATACCCGCTTAAAATTTTGCGGATGTAGTCTTTTATTTTTATGCTGCCACAAGGTTGGCCTATTAAATTACAGAGACTGCAACATTGGATTGTGAACATCGTTACAATTTACCTTTTGTGCTATTCCATCATGACAATTCAAAATGGATATTAGTTCCTACACCAACACCTATTAGATTGTTTCATTTAATGGTTTTTTTTATGGTTATATATTTTATGTGATTAGAATTTTTAGGATATTTTATTAGGGGTAAAACTAGAGCTTTCTGTACCTTCCCATCTGTTTTGTATAGGGATCCAGACATACGTTTCCACTGCGAAACGCCTCGCTGGTGCTGCACTACTGGGAACTAAGCTTCTGGGGCATTACAATTTGCCTGTCTTGTAACTATGGACCGGATCCAGATGTAAATATGCGCCCTCCAGATGTTACGCTAGGATTGCTACAGTAATCCTAGCATTTAAAGAATCGGACGGAACTTTGTTCCGTCCGAGCCCATTTGCGTGCAAATGGGCTGTGCTTC
>WWET01000563.1:92966-104633 GCA_011038615.1 Limnodynastes dumerilii | reverse complement strand
GCCCTCCCCTCGGTCTCGCGTGATTTCAGACCCCTGCGCGCACGGAAAGCACGCGGGGGTCTGGATCCGGTCCTATATTGTTGGTTGTGATCTACAGGCGGAGGCAACGAGACAGGGCTGTCATGTGTCTCTAGCCATCCAATATTTTCCCCTTACTTCTCTGTGTGCGAATGATGCTGGCATGACCTTAGGTCATGTAAGCTAAAATTGCTGGGTGGAGCACCCGACTAAAATGCCCTGGGGAGAACACTGCTGTTGCTATGGTAGTGCCATGGGGCTACCTTATCTAACCATGTGTAGTTTCCTTCTTAAGAAGGCAGTGTTATCTGAGATTGAAGTAGCACAATACCCACATGTAGGTCTTCAAAGCTTAGAAAAAGAGGTGCTTTGTAGGCAGATAAGGATCAGACAAAATGCCAGGATGCTGAAAAACTGACATGGGAATAATGTGTCCTTCGTCTGTCTCCTGTGTATGGCTGGTCATTCTGTTATGAGGCTGCAAACCAGGAAGTGGGTCTAACTGGGGCCTGGTTTTGACTGTTGATCCTGATGGTGGGTCAGACTTCAGTGTAGATACTCAACAGGTCATGACCCCTAGAGGCAGCCCTAGGTTAAACAATGGCATATATGATATGCAGCCCTCTAGGTTAAACAATGGAATATATGATATGCAGTAAATATAATACACTAATAGCCCAGCTAGACTGAAGTGAAATCATAGAAAATGTATTAGTGCACAAACAAATGCATACAGGTTACTGGAGATTTGAAAGCTGTGAGTCACACAATATTGAAAGTACATACACACAAACCTAGATCAATAAAAGTACAGGTCACACCACAGGGATAACAGAATACATTCAATTCACAAGTATACAAATATCAACAGGGATCAAGATAGAACAGTGCAGAAGACAGAAGCAGCAATAAACAGAAGATGTGAGACAAAGATGTGCTGAATACAGACAATACTGAAATATAGTAGTGTCATAAGAGTTGGTGTCACCTGGTACGGAAACACATGGTGTCACCTCCCCCCAGAGCCTCCTTCACACAACACTTCCTTGTATGTTGAGTCATCATTGCAGCCCTCCTTATTTTTTCTCTTTGGGCCTGATTCAGACCTAAGTAGAAAATAAGTATGCGCGGATTCACAAAACTACACACCTAAGTGGTAAGGGCACTTCCATGTAGGGTGACCAACCGTCCCGTTTTACCCGGGACTGTCCCGCTTTTCCCATGTTATTCCCGCGTCCCGGGCCAACGCTTCCCGGGAGGCGGAAAGTCACGGTTTTCATAAATTTAGGCAGCTCTCCCGGACTCCCAGGAGAGCAGCCCTTTCCTCTGTGCGACCAATATCTGGGGGGGACCAATTGCGCATGTGCGGCGCGGGTAGCGTGACTACGTCACATGAAGAAGGGAGGTGCTTGTAATTGGTGAAGACGGGGCCGGCCATTGCGGATCTAGAAGGTAAGTGCAAAAGTGAAACTTAAATGTCGCCACCATTAGACAAATGACATGGGAACATAGGAAAATGCACCAAAAAGGACTTTACAAAAAAATTTCTCTTTTGGGCTACAGTGCCGATCGCCCCCCCTGAAGGGCCCGCCCCCCCCCCCCCCCATCCCGGGTTGGCCCATTGGAAAGTTGGTCACCCTACTTCCATGACAATCCCAGATTTTAGCTGACTTCCACCACCATAAGCCTACCTTAATATTCCTTGCATATGTTTGTGCGGAGTTTGCTAAAGTAAGGATGGAAGTGCCTAACCCAGCCTATACTGTCCAATCTAAATGGCTCCCTCCACTTTGCTTATCCTCAGTCTTATGGATTGTTGGCACGTACCTTCTTACGAATGTCATTAGGCATGAGGTTCAAGTTTTTATGTGTAACATCTGCTGCGCACATGCACAGATCACATAAAAATGCAAACATACACACACAGAAGGCGTGTTCTTAGGAACGTTATTAAGTCTGAATACGGCCCTTTATTCCTTCTTAATGGTGCGACAGGGGAAATAGAAATATCTATTATGGGGATAATTTCAACACACTTAAGAATTAATAAGAACTTCTTCTGTAACAATTATAACTCTACTGTCAGGTATAATTTGAGCACAATTATGGGGTTATGAAATTCAATTTATGGTTCGAAAGAGGAGACAGGTGCTATTGTATGATTCAGACTATTCCAGACACCAAAAGAAGTATATAATGTCATTTTGTTGGGTACACTCATATTTAAATCACATAAAAACATTACATCAACATTAATATTTCTAAAAATTCATGATTCAACACAGATAAAGAAAGGCAAAATTTAAAAAAAATTAAGAAATGTGGAAAATGACTATTAGTATTAAAAACTATGCTCCAGTCTACTTACTTACTTACTTATTAACACATAGGGATTCATTCTGATAATGAAATTCCAAATTCCAATTAATGTTCATTAATATAACTGGACAGTGACAAGAACACAGCAATTATTACAGATATATATATTATATAAGTTGGGAACCTGTGTGTATAATTTGTGTTTACTTGTGCACATTTTCTACTAAACTGACCTCCTATTTACCCACTTTTGTGTTACTACAAACATCCAATACCTAACCTAAATCTCTATAAGAACCTGCCATATTATCAAATTACCTTTTGACTTTAACTAAATTGAGGGTAAATGGGGTCTAGGTCAGTATAGTTTTAAATAAATAACTGGGCAGACTGGATGAGCCATGTGGCTCTTATATGCCGTCACTTTCTATGTTTCTATGTTATTTAATATTTATGTGATGTTTATGTTTCTAGAGTGTTACCTGTACAGTGATATGGACACTTTCTGATAGCTTATAAATAAGCATTCATTTTAGGGAGTTATTTATCAAGTAGAAGATGAACACAGATTTAGGTAACAGCATTATCTGAAAATCTTCTAGCAGCCTATCTAGGAGATCTTGTGGTTGATCCATGCTGCAATTAATGATGTAAATTAGGCATATAGAGGATTCAAATTTACTAAGCAGATGTTTTTCAGAAATCCAGATTTGTGGCTCTGATGTATGATAAAGATTTCCTTATTTCAGCAATATGGAAGTTTTGTACTATGGCAGGAAATTTTATAGGCAGGGCTTTAGATTTGTGTGTGTTTAGTTAACCGTATAATACTGCACTAAATTTGTTTAAGTGTCGTGGAGGACTACCAGTGAGGTCTTCAGGACAGTTACAATGAGTAATGAGTACAATGAGCGAATAAATAGAGTTTGTGCTCAGTATTGTAAATAGTGATACAAGGAAATCCGAGCGAGGACCAAATGTAGTGAGTTACAGGTTTGATGGATAAGGCAAATATAAGGGCAGTAAGTGGGCAACCTTATCAAGTGTCATTTGATTTGCTAAAGGCAAGGAAGAGGACTCCATGATCCTGGCTCAGGGCTCCCAGTGGAGTGTGATAAATGTTTTTTTTTAACATTGAATAAGAGCTAGATCTGTATTGTTGACTTGTGGTTTGTCCAGTTTACGATTTCCAGAACCCTTTGGGTGTTGTGTGGAACTACCTCTTGAAGGGATCCCAAGAGCTGTCACTTACCTGGGACACTATTATTGCATCAACGTTATGGGAAATTGCTCATGTGACACAGATACCAACACCATAATCAGGGGAACTATGTAAGCTACAGCTGCATTATCACCATTACTTTGCACAGGTCATTCAGTTTCTCAATTTTTTAAGTTCTTAATTTAGTGTTACCTGTTGCTCTCCAGAGTTATATGGACATCATTTTTTGTGTTTAGTGGTCAGTTTGTTTGTGTTAAGATGCTCAGAGCACAACACACATTTCATCTAATGTGGTTTTTATGCATATATGCAGGTAAACATGGGTTATCTATGGGTGCCAAATAGAGAAACAAAAGTTATACCTGTCCGAAAATCTTGTTTTAACATTAATGACGGAGAAATAGTTACTGATTAAAAAACATTATAAAACTGCCGAAACTACCCAGCATATTCTTTTTTCAAGTTACTGTTAAAAACCAAATTACAATACATTGAGAATTTCAGTCGAAGCATGAAAGCATCTTTCAATTTCCTTGCTTGGTCCAGAGTAAGATGTTGAAGCAGTTATCACTGTGATGAATAATGGTCCCTTGATACACAGCATGACATATGGGTACAACTATCCAACTTCTGACATCCCTATCACTCTATCACTCCCTGAACTAATAAAGCATCTGTTTAATACCCAGAACTTTATGAAAGGCTAATACATTTATCAAGAGATGACTGTTAATGTACTTTGTTCAAATAAGCCTGGGAAATATATCAGCATCAGAGTATTATAGGAAGATACCATTTGCAAATCATATTTATTGGTTTCATTTAGCCTGCTATGGAGTCTGTAAGCGAAATTATTATAAAGCATACTTATGAAGTTATCAGTGCCGAGGTTTTAATGAAATCTCTCTCTGCGGAAATTTGCACTATTTGCATTTAAACAAATCATTACCTACTGTATAAGTAGATTATTGTCTAAATGTAATGTAATGTAATTTACACCATATAACATGAGCAATTTGTGTTTTTTGACAAGAGCATATTGCAGAAAATAAACACTTAAGAATTAAAATTGTGCCAATCTAAATGTGTGTCGCCTGGCTTCTAATGAGGCAGTTAAGTGTATTCTGATGTGTACAGTATGATTGCAACCGGTACTTGATCCATAATTGAAAAAAAATTACAGTGATAAACAGCCTGGGTTCAATTGCAAGGAGGATGGGCCAAAATCTCGTGTATGTAGATGACTACACTGCACATGTGCAGACAAGTTGTCAGAGACTGGCAGCTTAAAACAGTTTAAATTTATTAAGATAGACTTCTTACACCAATAGCCTGCCTTAAAATATTCACCTATTATAAACCCAGCCTGCCTGTATGAAACTATTGGAAGTCTGAATCAAGTGGATTACATTACATTTTGGTTGAATGTATGTGTACACATGCACATATTGGGTGGTGGCTGGCAACTGCACTGCATGTGCACATACCCCCACATACCTCCCAACATTTGAGAATTTGAAAGAGGGACAACATTTTGTGGCCTAGTAGAGGGGTGTGTCTTGAATCACCCAGTGGGCGTGTCTGGGAAAGTGGGTATGTCTTGCAGCGGGTCCAGTGCCTTCCCCTATTGTCAACCATCTATATGTTTGCCTTGTAATATTAGGCCTGCCACTCCACCTTAATATTAGGCCTGCCACTCATATGTCTGGCCCTTATTATTTGTCCAGGATTCATATGTCCAGCCTCCATATTCGCCTTTTTATTTGTCCTACCTCCATGTCTGCCCCTTATTATTATTATGTACAGCCTCCATATGTCTCCCCCCTGTTTATTTGTCCAGTCTCCATGTCTGCCTCTTTATTATTTGTCATGCCTCCATGTCTTCCCCTAATTATGTCCAGTCTCCATATCTGCCTCTTTATTATTTGTCTAGCCTCCATGTCTGTCCCTTATAATGTCCAGCCTCCATGTCTGCCTCTTTATTATTTGTCATGCCTCCATGTCTTCCCCTAATTATGTCCAGTCTCAATGTCTACCCGTTGCCACTGCCAGCCTCTATGTCTGCCCCCTATTGCCAATGCCAGCCTCAATCTGCCCCCTAATGCCAGTGCCAGTCTCCATCTGCCCCATAATGCCAGTGCCTGCCTCCAATGTCTGCCCCAATCTGCCCCTAATGCCAGTGCCAGCCTCCATCTGCACCCATAATGCCAATGTATACCCCCAATTGTCAGCCTCCATCTGCCCCCATTATATGCCAGTGTCTACCTCCAATGTCTGCCTCCAGCTTCCATCTGCCCCAGTTATATACTAGTGTGCCTGCCTCCTTGTATGCCCCCAATTGTCAACCTCCATCTGCCCTCATTATATGCCAGTGCCTGCAGCCTCCAGTGATTGCCCCTAGCCTTCATCTGCCCAATTATATGCCAGTGTGCCTACCTCCATGTCTGCCCCCAGTTGTCAGCCTCCATTCTGCCCCCATATGCCATGCCAGACCCTTTTTATGAACTTTCTTACCGTTGAATTCTTTTTTCCTCCGCGGTGCTTCCACTGCTGCTCATCGTCGTCTCTTCAGTTGTTCTGGTCTGTGGTCATGTGACGAACTACTAATACAGGGCTCCCATTGGAGCCCTGTATTAGCCTTTCTCAGGGCCGGATTAAGGTCTGTGGGGCCCCTGGGCAACTAAATCGTGGGGGCCCCTGCTTCACGTTAACATACAGCAAATGTAATTAAGTAAATACACACGTGCACACATAAAATCAGAGAGGGAACTTCGTTAACATACAGCAAATGTAATTAAGTAAATACACACATGCACACATAAAATGGTAGTCAGAGAGGGAACTTAATGTTACTTAAAAAAAAAAATAATAATAAATATATATATATAAAATCCTTTATCAGTTCATTTACCATTATATTAACCCTTGCTTTCCTTTACTCCTACCCTCAATCCCGCCTAATTTCCTCTTTCTGTGTATCCGATCAGCCTTATTGCTCTCTCCTTTTTTGTCCAGTCAGTCTTAATGTTAACCCCGTTTGTCCAACCAGTCTTATAACCTTATAACTCCTCCTTTTGTGTCCAGTCAGCTTTATACCCCCCTTCTGTGTTTTCAACCAGCCTTATTGCCCATTCCTTCTGTTTCCAACCAGTATAATTGCCCCCTCTTTGTATCCAGCCAATCTTATTTCCACCTCTTTATGTGTGTCCATCCTTATTGCCTCTCCTTCTGTGTTTATTCAGTCTTGATGCCCCTCCTTCTGTGTTCAACCTTATTGATCCCCTCTGTATTAGTGTTAAGTCAGCCTTATTGGCTCCTTCCTTCTGTTTGTCCAACAAGCCTTTGTTTCCCATCTTTCTGTGTCCATTCAACCTTATTGCCCCCCTCTTTGTGTTCATTCAGATTCTATGTCCAGGTAACACTATTACCCCCCTTTGTGTCCACCCAGCCTTTGTGCCCCCTCTATGTAAATTACCATTCCTCAGTCACTTTTAGGCACTGTATAATAAACTTACCTTTGCTGCCTCTCCTCCGGCTCTGTTCTCCGCGGTGCGTGCTCTGCAGAATTAATTAAATATAAAAATGTTGTCATTAGAACTGAAAACAGAAACCATGATGGACTCCTAGTATTTTAATAATCTCAGAGTGCCGCTCTTTGTATCTGTATGTATTTGGCCATTTTGTCATAACGGGTTAGCAACTGCATAAGTTGGACTTATTTATTATTAATTGTGCACAGTTGTGTTATATAAAAAGCCACTAGTCTAGACACATAGATAATTCACTACATTATGTGTGAATTATAACAATACAGAGTTATGCGGACTGCGCTAAAAAATACAGAGATAGCCGTATTCAATAATCTTCAATATGAAATGTGGGTGGTAAACACAGAAATTGTGCTTTTATATAGATAGTGTTAATGCATACAAAGGTGACAGATACTGAAAATTCCTAGTGGAAATATATAATATATATGAGATTTAGCCAGTTCAAAGTTATGAGTCCATTAAATGAAACTGAAACTCTTTTAATCAGAGTAGTAATGTATGCATTAATTTTGCAATTATTGCAATTTTCACAATACTCCTTAAATCCGACTATATATAATAAGGGCTGTTACTCACACTCTGTTACTTCTTTGTCTGGGTAACGTGTGACACCGGGCACTCTAATGGAGGTTGAAGCGCATCCTATCTCCGTCCATTCCTGCCTTGATCTCTGGGATAATGTTTTGTCAGCTCACAGTGGTGCTCTGTGGATGCATAACTTTGAACTGGCTAATGGCTAAATCTCATATATATCATATACTGATTTACATTGGGCATTTTCAGTATCTGTTACCTTTGAATGCATTAACACTATCTATATACAAATTTCTGTGTATAACACCCACGCTTAGGGCTGTCCATATTACGCAAATCTTTATTGATATAATTATTAATTATTGGAGTGTCTGCTCATGAATTATAGACACACACACATATATATATATATATATATAGATATATAGATATATATACACACACACACACGCGGAGTTGATGAAATACCATTCTTTATATACAGATTTATGGAAATAGTATTGTTTAAAAGAAGTATAAATTTCTATACACACACACATACACACACACCTCACCCCTCCATTATACACACACACACACCTCACCCCTCCATTATACACACACACACACACCTCACCCCTCCATTATACACACACACACACCTCACCCCTCCATTATACACACACACACACACCTCACCCCTCCATTATACACACACACACACCTCACCCCTCCATTATACACACACACACACACCTCACCCCTCCATTATACGCAACGCAATTTATGTAACGCGCGTCATTAAGCCCTTCCCCCTGTCAATCACTCCTGTATTTTCTAGCGTTTCAGGGGATGGGCTTGATGACATGACGCAATTTATGTAACGCGCGTCATTAAGCCCTTCCCCCTGTCAATCACTCCTGTATTTTCTAGCGTTTCAGGGGATGGGCAGGGCTTGATGACATCATCAAGCTCCGCACATCCCTAGTAATGCTGTTGGCTGGTGGGGCTTGCGGGAGATTTGCCAGCTCTCCCGGGATACCAGGAGAACTGCCCAAATTTCGGGAGTCTCCCGGATATTCCGGGAGAGTCGGCAAACCTTATATATATATATACTGCTGTTGTAATTGCGGAAAAGTTGAAAAAAGATGCTAACGGTGGTCACTAACTAAACTACAACTTATATGATGATGTTAGCTTTACCTCGGCACCAGATTATTATAACATTTCTAAGGAAAGGGTGTCTAGAATACCCATAGTAAACACTGGTGATTAACCTGATAGAGAAAGAGGAAGACAACAAGGCGAAGGTGAGTAAATATATTTTTTACTTTTCTGCAAGAATAAAATAAATGCTTTTTCTTTTCTTTTTCTCTGTTTTCTGTTCTCTTTTCAATATAAAACATTTGATTCAACCAAAATCATGAATGAGTTTCTTTTACAGTCAATTTTAGTTTTGCAAACAGAGTTATTTTGCAATACAATAAACAAATATAATCAATACTTTCAGTTGACAATATATATTAAACACTGCAGTTTCCTACAACACTCTCCAATCATGTGATGATTAATTTATCAAAATGATCTCTCCCTTTAATCACTTTTCCCCCTTTAGCTACTAAAAATCATGACAAACTAAACATTTGTTCAATGTAACATTTCTGCATGAGGATAAGAAACATATTACGGTATTTAATAATAAATGTATCTGTTCTAACAAGTCTATTCCCTTTAAAGTTATACAGATTTCTAGGTTTGGTCTAAACCTAACCCTCTAAACACTCCTCACAGTACGTTTCCCAATCACACCCTAAGGCCCAAACTATGAACCCTTCGGTCCGTGAATTCCCCTTAGGTATAATAAGCAATGTCCTCCAATTGTTGCATCGGGCACCTTTCTGCGCTCCGCAGGAACAAACAGACAGCCACTTCCACTAACAATTCCCCAATTGACGCTTAGAAAACCCTTTCTCTTGAGTACGATGAGATTTTCAGCACTCGACACTTTAACAGCTCCGTTATATCGACACTGGTCACTTCATATACAATGTTACCGTCTACCTCTCACGATGGCAGCACTATTGAGTTGTATATAATTTCTTATAATGCAGTTCTTTAACTAGCATATAACCCATGAAAGGACTATTCCTGGGCACTACTCTCTTTCCGTGGCAACTGCTCAGCTTTATAGGGCTCTCTACCCCGGCTGCTCCTCTGTAAACTCACAAAATACAGTCTAAAGTTATACTTAACTCTGAATTGTAAATTTGTTGCTCTCTTGGCCACCTCACTTCAGGCTTTTAATCATATATGACTCCCCTGCCCCAGAGTGTCAATTGAAACGTTCACACCTGACTCCTGGTGGTACAGCTCTCCGACTTCACTTCTTCAAGTCTGCTGGTCACTGCCTCAGCTCCCCTCGGTATGCGATTTAATACCTGCTTTCCCGTTATGCTGCTTTCCGTCAACACACCGTCTCGGCTTCCTGCAACTACCGCTTTGCTCCTTCTCACTGTCAGCTTTCCGCCAACACACCGCCTTGGCTGCTTGTTACTTCCACAACTTCCCTGATCACAGAGATTTTCCTCCGTTTCACCACTCACACTGCCTGTGTCTTTTCCCTCTCACCCGCTCAAGCCACTGTGCCCTTATTCTATCTCATCCCAGCACAAACTGACTCTGCAACTGTCCTAACCGCCTCTATTTTTCCACCTACCCTCGCGCCAGAGAACCTTCCAGACAGTCACGAGCTATGGAGCGGGTAGCTTCCCGCGCTGTGGCTCGCGTCTCTCACCCAGCTGATGGTTACTAGGCAACCACCCGCACCAACTAAAAGTCCTCCTCATGCTTGCATTGCAGTGAGCAGCCAGGGAGGTCACATGACACCCTGTGAGAGAAACTTGTGAGAATGAGTCATCGCTAGAGCTGGAGACTCCCTTCTCTCTCTCTCTCTCTCTCTCTCTCTCTCTCTCTATCTCTCTCTCTTTCTCTCTCTCTCTGTAGGCAGCGATGACTCATAGGCTTCACTGACAGCCTGTCAGTGTCTGAGCCGTATCCCCAAGAAAAAAAACACAAACTGTAGAAAGTAAAGTGTGCCAGTGATAACAGGATCACTGACTGTGCTTAAGAGGAAGATGTCAATCACTGACATCCATCCTCTTTTACTGCACTTTGTGGAGGCCCTGGGAGGCGGGTAGGACAAGCTGGGAGGTGGACGGCACAGTTCCCCAAAAGCAGGACTGTCCAGCTGAAATCGGGACAGTTGGGAGCTCTGCCCCCAACCTAGGAAGAAGACTGTCTGTCACCTGCAATGGGGCTAGGCTCTTTCTACTTCCCCCCCTTTAAATAACAGCACAGGGTTTTAATATTAGACTCCTTTCAAACGAGTGTGGGTTCCTGCAACGAACGGCCCCATTTTGATAGGGCCGTTCGCTCCCAGCCAGTTCTGAACTGGCTGGGATATTGATTGCTTATGCCACGATGAGGCATAGCAATCGATCCCAGAAGCATCAAATGCGATGGTGGACGTACAACCCTACTTTATGCAGGGAGTGCTCTATAGGTTTTAAAATTAAATTAATGGCCGCGTTTTCTTTCCTGGCTCATTTTATGATTTCTTGGTTCCGTATTGTCCACAATTGTATTATCCAAGCACTTTCAATAGTAACTTACTGCAGTGCTGACCTTTTATATTTAGTCTTAATTCTCAGAAGAAGACGTTTGTAGGTGAAGCCTGTTGGGTAATTATTGATCTCCTAGACCTGTATGTTTGTTACATCTCATAGTGCTACATTGTTATCTCATATACAGGTTGTAAGAGTCAAGTTATAAATGTCAAGCAATCAATTCTGTCCAGACTGTAGATCCCTGTATAATATAACATACAAATATAATACTTTCCTACACAAGAGCACTCATTTTATCATTTATAAGTTTATTTTTCATACTTCCATAAAGTTCTATAATGAAGAAAAATACTGACACTTTGAAATAATGGTCAGAGAGAAATAAAGGATCCTTTTAAATGTCTTTGAGATTATATAT
>WWET01000563.1:80346-92751 GCA_011038615.1 Limnodynastes dumerilii | reverse complement strand
CACAGCTGGACATCTTCGGATTTCGGAGGGAAGTAACCGACCACTTCATCAGTGTTGCTCGTTTCTTTGTGCTTCTTCAAAAGAGCTTAAAAAGCACATCTTGAAACCCCAGTCTGCTTTGAAATATTTGCCCTCAAGAGACCTTGCTGATGCAGTATAACTACCTTGTCTTGTTGCTGTACTCAGTCTTGCCGTGGTGTATGACCTGTGGCACGTCTTGCACAACCTCACCTTTGTAGCAGTTTGACTGTTTCTCTCCCAGTTGTAGTCCACCCATAAAGCTGTTTCAACCTTCCCCTGTTTGGTAGATTGTACACCTGACTATAATCCTATAATATCCATGATTTTGTGCAAGTATACTAGAAGTATTGATGCTGTTTCGAAGGTACAAAATATTGATTATATTTATATTTCTCTTCTGTCCATTCACTTTGCATTATATTCTATTTTAAAAAGAATTCTTACTTTGCAGTTCTCATATCTCTCTCTTTACCTTTCTCTCTCTCATTCCATATATACACACACAAAATGGCAGTTGATTAAATCAATTTATAAATAGTCACAGGGAAGTAATCACAAGGTAATAAAGATGGCAGGAGCACACAGAGTAAACATGGCTGCTACCAATTCTCCAGACAGTCACCAGTATATATAGAGATCTATTAAAGGAAGACAAAATGATTGGTTCCCTCTCCAAAATATGGCATACAGATCAATATAAATATCATATGGTTCTTAGGACTATTTTCATATATGTATCATTTATAAACAAGTAACTAGATAAATGGAGTCCTGATTTTCACATAAATATTTACATTGAGGTTCAAAAGAAGGTAACTGGACACTAAGGCAGGCCAGGATGTGTGATGCCCGGGTGGTAAGGGCTACAGGTTCTTGTATGATAATATAGGTAAGTATCCTTTTATAGTGATTTGTGGTTCAGTGAAGCAGAGTGTGGAAATAATTTGACTCCAAGACAACTGTTTTGAGTTTAAAGAATTTGGTTTACTGAAATTTACGTACTATGAATTTGCAGAAAACTTGCTTTAACGCTGTTATTACAGAAATGCGGATAACAATATTTGGTAATACAGTCATATTTCTCTTACAACAAATTCAATATCTTGAAATTCACCATACAAACTAATTATAATTATTAATGTAAATAGAAATTTTTACTAACTAATGGTTTGATTCAACCTTCCATCTTCAATGTAACAAATGATCAGATTCAAGTTAAAATAACAATTTTCTAAGTAATTATAACCATAGAACAGTTACACATATATTATGGCAACATTTATCCCCAATTTTACAAATAACAATATGCAGTTCAACCTATACCTTTTTTAAACCTTATACCTTTTTTTAAACGGCAAAATAGGAAATCCCAAATAAGTACATATATTGCAATTCCCTTTTCACTAAACTCTTGCTATACTCTGCACACTTTTCCCTTATTTTATTAACACAGTTTTCTCCTTCACTTGCTGCACAGCTAAAAACTTCCTATATAATTCTATATATTATGTGGCTACAGCTATCATAGCAAACACTGAGAAGAAATGCCATAGACAGTGTAGCAGATTTAGGATTCCCACCTCCACCCTCCTTGATCTTATCTCCTCCATCTTCCTGTATCCCCCTGTGTATGGTTATATTATAGGTGTGATGCCCGGGTGGTAAGGGCTACAGGAATTTATTAATTTGATGGTATTAGTGGATTGCAGAGAGGTGTGAGCAATGAAAGAAAACTCAAAAACTTTTTGAACCAGGGTTTAGTGAAATAAATTTAGTTTTAATAAATATCTAATAAAAATCTTTACTTATTAATTTTAAATAAGGATGAGCAGAAAACTTATTCCGAATTGTGGAACAGAGCATAAATGACAATTTCAATTCAACAAACTTCACAAATGTAATTCATACAATACTTTCAAAATCTTGCAAGTAAATTAGTTACAATCAATAGTTGCAATATTCAAAAAATATATCTCATGTAATGCTTCTAAATTATTACATATAAGCTAGGTATAAACATTAGAAACAGTCTTTATAAATGCAATGCCTGTTGTAGGTTATTTCAGTTCAGCTTTTAGTAACTCCTAATAAATCAGATGTAACCTTTAATACTTTCTTTGTCTACCATCCAAATTACTTGCAGGGAAGTCTTTCTGTACAGCTGTCACCTTCTATTTCCAACGATCACTGGCCTGTCTCTCTCTCTCTCTCTGGTTTGACTTTCTCTGGCACACTGCTCTCAGCTGCTCTGTACCTCGTCTCTACCTCTGCCTCACAGCTGCCTCTCTCTCCAGCAATCTTTACAGCTCCTTCGTTTTGACTTTCACCAAATAGACGACACCTTTTCTATTATCTTTATACTTTCACTTGACCACTGTCTCCACTTTTCTTTCTAACACTGTTTTCTGTCAGACTGGTTATTCACCGCGCTTTCTAAGCACCCCCGGCTTAAGTATTCACTCCAAAACAGCTTCGCTCCTATGCCACTTTCTCCTTCACTTCACTACTGCTTCCCCTCAAATCACCTCACACCAACTGTCCCTTTCAACTGAACTTTCTAGAAAAATCCCTCACGATTGACCGCATGCCACTACCAGCTGACTGCTGCCTAGGCAACAGTTCAAACAACCCAGGAATCAAAACCTCCCACAAGCCATCCAATACTCTGCAACATTATATGCATTAGTGGGCATCCTAACCAGGGGCACCACAGATGTATATCACTCACAATACAATTCGAATAAATATGTGCCTAAAGTTCATAATAAGGCAGACAAAGATATAAATACATTGCTCACAGTTCCAATCAAAAATATGCATTACTCACAGTCCAATTCAAGTTCATAAGCTACCAAAATTGATAACATGGTAGATATGGATGTATGGCTCATCACTCGGTGCTAGTTCATATGTCACTGCAATAAATACTGAAGCAAATAAAGTAGCTTACTCACAGTCTTTATCCCAATTTATAAAGCAGTCATCAATTCATATGCAAGGTGTTACACGCTGCAATATGACAGCAGCGTGTAATATTATCATTGTTCTGTAGCAGGATTCTCCGGTCCATGTTTTCCATGCAGTATTCCTTCTTGCTAGGGATCCTAGCTGATTACCTCGCAGCTGGGATGCCCTAGCTGAAGATTTGGCTGTGTGCATTCAGCAGTCAATGGGGATGTGGCTCTCCCCTTAAATAGTTGTCAGCCTTCTAGCCGTTCATCGCTTCTAGTGTTCCTGTCCATGCTCCTGTTGTTTTATCTGTTCATATTCTGTGAAGAGTTCTCCTCTTCATCTTGTGTATTATACCTTTTTTCCTGTACCTCTGCCTCATGCATGTGTGAGCTGAGTAAGTGTCCCTGTTTGTTTGTTAGTTTGGTCTGTTTGCTTGTTATCTGGGCTCTCTTCTGTGATGCTGTGTTTTGTGTTGCAATCTGCACTACTCTGATTACCACCACCTGTCAGTTTATCCAGCCTGCCTGTTATTACTTCTGTTCCTCTGTGTACTTTACTTTTGGTGTTTTCCTCCTGCACCATTCTGTTTATGACAGTCTGCCTGTACTCATACCAACCTGTGCTTACTCTGTCTACTCACCTGCGCACCAGCTTGCCTGGTCAATACAATGCAGTCTCTGTACTTACTTGGCTCACTCACTGGCATGCCAGCTTGCCTGGTCAATACAGTGCTGCATCTGTGCTTTCCTTGTCTACACTTGCCTGCATCCTAGCCCACCAGGGTATTTTTATACTATTCGTACTACAGTTGTACTCCTTTGTGCTTTTGGCCTGAATCCTAGTCTGTTGGTAAGGGTATCTGTCATCATCCTTGTACCACCTTGTCTCTCAACCTAGCTTGGGATTGTCCACTGAGGGCCATGGCCTGCTACTGGGGTGCAGCCAAGTCCATTCCCACCATCAGGGGCATTGGTGAACACCACCTGGTAGTTAGACTTCGCGCTTCGTTGTGTCAGTCTCATAACACAAGGAGGATTGAATCCTCCTGTGTTCTTATGAATGGTTTTGTTGTGTGCTCCATAGCATTCCTCCAGTTCTCACCGCGTGAAAAGTGATGAAAAAATGGAAAATACACATCGATAATAGTGCGGGTATTGTTCATTTCACAGGATAAAAGGTGCACAGAAAACAGGGTACTCACAAGAAAATTTGACGACAAATATACACTGTCTTCTAATGCGGAAATATTTAAAGCAGATGCCTTTTGGACATCACAGGTGACAGTCTACCAACGCATTTCAATATTTTAGGATCTTTCTCAAGACTTGAGAAAAAGGATTTTTTTCATCTTCCAAGGGAACCATGAATGCTACCCTGTGTTTCTCTGCCTAGAAGCTGTGTCTGTCCGGACTCTTTCTACCTCTGTAGTGCCAAAAAGTTGAAATGGTAGAATCATCTGTTTACTATACTCATGAAGGAGTTATGCAGATTTTGGAGGAACCAATCTGCTAATATTGATGAATATTTCAGGCACAGTTTTAAACCAAAGCACATTGTGACATACATTTATCATCTGCCATGATGCCTGTGTCTCATAGTGAAGACTAAGGCTCCAGAGAATTTTGTAAAGATGAATGAGAAATACAGCCTGCAGAGCATGGTAATGATGATCAAGTTAATCTTGTCCCAACCTTTGAGGCTCCCTGTTCATCTTCTGAATTATGTTAAGTTACTAAAGGAAATCTAGGGTAGGGTTTGGTAAGCATAAAACTGCAAAAATACGTACAATCAAGGGGAGTGCCTAGGAGAGTGCATACTAATTACGAAAGTGTAAATACGCTACGTGTTGAAACCTAACCGAAGCATAGGTCTGGATCCGGCCCATCGTGGCTTTAAGGATTTACTGTATTTTCCCTTGAAGATGAACTTGTCTTTTGCCATAATGTTATGTATGTTATGAAAAGTGGTATCAAGGCAAGTGGAGTTCAAGTATGCTGACTGACTGTTGGACACTTAGAAGGGATGCTCCAGATGCAAATCACATCAGAAAATCCTATGCATCAACATTTTAAGTGTGTGGGTCTCACTCAAAACCCCTACGTGATAGAGTCATTCTAATATTATGCTTGGATTTAGCAGAAAAAACACCATGGAATGCACTTATATTAACTTGAGACAAAAAGTAATAAACATATTGTTGACCAGTGTTCTTAGCATTGTTGGTGAAACCAACTGCCAACAAAATATCACTGCCAATTTTGATCACTGCTGTGTTACTTACATTACTATTAGCTCTCTGTTTCTTATAACATTTGAATGGAAATCATGCCGTACTGTAATGTTATATATGGTTAAATCAACTCATAATGGGCCAGATCCAGAGC
Organism: Limnodynastes dumerilii; assembly: GCA_011038615.1. Lineage (NCBI taxonomy): Eukaryota > Metazoa > Chordata > Amphibia > Anura > Limnodynastidae > Limnodynastes > Limnodynastes dumerilii. The sequence goes on along the minus strand of WWET01000563.1, from coordinate 87,394 downwards.
TACATTTCCATTGCGTTTCATTGCGTAGCGTAATTACGCTAGTGTATTTACTATGCGCTCCCCTCGCTCGTACATACTTTGCCCATTTTACGCTTGCCTTAACTTTACACAACGTAAGTAATGACGAGCGTATAGGCTTCACAGACGTAAGTGCCTAAGCACGCCCATACTGAACGATTTAAATGCCTCACCCCGCCTCCAAAACATAATTACTGGTGTTGTATGCCTGTCATGCCCCTACATTCATAGTTACGCTGTTGATACGTGGCAGGTACGTACGTTTAGAGTTATGTGGCGTAACATCTGCCGCACGCATGCACAGTTCATACAAAAAAGCGTTTTTACATCAGCGGCTAGTGTAATTAGTTCTGGATCTACCCAATATGACTGTCTCTTTGCCAAATTTCCAGATTCTATTTATAATTATGTATAATATTTATCAATAAATGTTCTGTATAAAATGAAAAGAAGAGGAGTTTAGAAAAATTATGAAAATAATGAGCTCCTTAAAGATTTTTAAATTCATTCTGTATTGTTAACACCAACCAAGAATATAACCCACCATGTGAAGTCCCCACCTATGGGAATTTTTCAGTACCATAAAATTTTCTCTACAATGAAAGTTCAATTCATGCACTCTTCTAATAAGTAGAAGCTGCCATCTTTACCCACCACCTCACTACTACAAAATACAATAGCGTAAAAAGAGGTGCTTGGTGCCAAATTTTTTTAAAAATGCCTTATTGGCCTACATGTATTCTGTTTTACAAATAACCTTTAAAAAATATTATCTGACATTTTTATGAGATTTACAATGATAATTTCTTGAAAATGTGCAGTAAAATCTCTATGTGTTGATAGAAATTGGGTATGTCAGTGTCTGTAAGAAAGAAAAAACAAAATGCAAATTGGTGTTAAGACAACACTGTCTGCATTTCTGTGTATTCCTGTCACCAAATGAGATTGTGCTCTGTACATTGGAAATATCATTACAAAAATGTGCTAAGCTTGGAACTTTGCCTAGACATTATTTAAATTTCTCCCGAGAGCAAGAAAAGTCCTGAACAAGCAGTTTTTTTTAAATATTAAAATACTTTAGGTTTGCTATATTTAATTTCTTTTGCACTGTCCTACATTGATGCTTTGTTACTAAAATTAAACAATTCTGGTTTGCAACAACTTCTCACAGAACTTTCAGAACAAGACTCAAGATTATCCGTCCAACTAAAGGTCATAGTGATCTGTCCTCACATCTATCAGTTGTAAATCCTAAGGGTTTTTATAGTTCATTCTCCTAGCAGCTGTATAAAAAAGACATTTATAAAAACTGATGTGCTATTGTTGAAGATAATATGAGATCGAGCCAAAGCTCATAACCCTATGGAATATAACTCTATTCGAAGATACAAGGGCTAATTTAGGTGGTGTTAGCAGCAAATATCAACAAATGAATCTTTGCAATTATAAAATTTGTGAACATATTTAGAGTTGACAGGGGATATGACACAGCGCTACTCTAAATTTCAAACGGTGTGCAATAAGCATACCATATCATATCAATTTTGTATAAAGCATATCTACCACCACAATATAAATATTAAAAAATTAACAGAAACCATTGCTGCATAATAACCTTAAATTTCAAGGACAAATTCTTAACCAGTACTAGTGAAAGTACAATGGGCTGGTTTGCAGTATAACAAAAGACCACTTGATAGCGCCACCCTAGTGGAAACCAGTCCTAGACTAATCAGTGTGGTGGAGTAACTACTGTTTATAATCATTTTGTAGCAGTAGACTATTTTTGTTAATTTTTGTAGATTAAAAAACCCTTTTAACTTTATCCACTAACCCTATACAATGAGCAGAGCTGCCATAAGGGGACTGCCGGCAGTAACTGTGTCCCAGGCCTGAGCTGAGAGTGGACCTGGGATCTGTACTGCTGATACCCTAGCCATGGACTCCTCTGGGTTAGTTACCTTCCTGGATTGCTGCACCACAGACTGATGCACAAGGTCAACTTCTTAAAAACAAATCCTCCCTGCATATCAGTCCAGGGCAGCTCAGTCTGGCCAGTCTGCGAAGCTCCACCTGTCTATAACATTATACCACATCACAAGAGGTAGAGCACTACAGACTAGTTTATTTTAGTACTGTCCCAAAACAAGGTTATGTGTTACTCTGCTCCCCATTAAATCAATTCACAGTCATACTATGCGTTGGAGATTTTGTATAAAAAGAATAGATTGTAGAGGGTTTAAAACAAAAGTCAGAAAAGTTAATTAAAAACGTGGGAAATAGTTTATCACTATAATTCCCTATAACCAGAAATATATCATTTAATAGACTAAGATTTTTAAGAGTGGGCATACTTTTTAGCCAATTTACAGGCTTTCTAGCCAGACTTTCATACTTCCATGAATTTCCGTGCACATTACAAACAAAACATAGTATAGGTGTTGGAGATTTGATCGCATCAAAGTCTGAAGTCTTAATACAGGCCAGAATTTAAATGTGATCTCAAATTCCGTATGTTAGACTCCGTTGCGGTAGCTAACATTTGGAATTTAAGCACAGTTCTAGATCCAGCCCTTTATTTTAAGCTGTAAGCACAGGAACCTCCTAGCAATCTCAGAACCAGTGGCAGAACTACCAACGGTAGGGCCAATGCAAGGCACTGGGGCCCATGCTGATACAGGGGCCACTAGCCGCCGCACCAAGAGCATAGTTTACCATCATTAGTGCCCCAGGGGACTCCTGCAGCCAGGCTGATTACAGGGGTGAACAACATGGACAGCTCCCGAAGTTCAGAGGCGCCTCAGTGATCCCCTGCTTCACCCAGATCCCAATAGCCCACTGCTGATACTGACTATATGCCAGATGGTACCTGGCTTTAGTAGTGGATCACCAGATCCTCTAAAACACTGCTCCCAGGAGTGCATTGCACCCAATGTCATAATGTAGGACTGTGCACTCATGAGGAGAGACTATGTGAAGAATTAGGTCGAGGATTCTGCATGTGATTGAATATAAACAGGAATAAAAAGGTAATGGTGCTGAATGTCTGTGTGAATGGCTATATATATATATATATACACTAGAAGTTTGTGTATGTGTGTGTATAATATATATTTATTTCAAACAATAACGGCACCCACAAAACACAAGGAACTAGTTGTTTTGCACTTCACTATGATCTCACAGGCATCACTTTACAATTCTTTATTCCATATTTCCTTTGCGACATTTCAGAGGACTATAGCCTCTTTCCTCAGGGACAAATATTCAAATGACATATTATAACACCTTAATAAATAACCTCTAAAACGTTTCACTCAACTCACTTGTGTGTGTTACACCATTCCCCACCGCGCGGCCTGTCCTGACTTCCAGAGCGTTACGCAGTCAATGACACACTACGTGACATCAGACCCATCACCATAGTAATGCTTCATTGCTATGGGTATTGGAGTCTCTGTACACAAAGTGGTCCAGCCCACACTGACTGTTGGTAGGCAACCTGTCAGTCGGGATGGCAGAATAGTGGAGAACAGCACACTGTGGGAGAGGCACAAGAAAAAGTGAACACCCCAAAACATAACAACATGTTCCTAAACACCATGAAAAAATAAATGTGTACAAAAATAATAATATAAAAATGAATATAAAAATCACATCTCCTCTACCACATTGCAAGACACTAATGTAAAGCTCCTCATAGAGTATGTAGAAATGTATCAAAGTATCATCTGAACAAGCCCCTTCTCATGAGGGAACTACAAAAAACAATTAAGCTGTAAAATCTCATTCAGTCCTTTCAAATCTTGCATCTTGCATCTCAAAAGGGCCTTTTCTTTGTCACCCCTCGCAAGGAAGGCAGGCACATGATCAATAATTTTGCATCGAAAGTCAATCAAAGAATGTTTTTGTATAAAAAAATGTTTAGTTGCTGGCTGTTCATCCGTACCTGTGTTCAGTGCCAGTCTATTCACAGAGCGGTGCAAATGAATTCTTACTCTGAAAGTTCTGCTAGTTTTCTCCACATAAGCCAAGCCACAAGAGCACTTTATCAGACACACAACAAATTTGGAAATGCATGTAAGGGGTAATCGATTATTGTATTGCTTTCCAGACCTTGGATGTTTAAATTAATTCACGGACTCCATGTAGTGACAAGTTATACAACCAATGCACTTATAGCATCCTGGTTGTCTGGAGATAAATGTTGTCTGTCTTCACTACACGGTCTCTGATGTTGGGACCTCTCACATAACTCAGCATAATGGACCTGATTCACACTTAAGAACGCGATAGGTTCCTAAATATACGCAACTAATGGCAATGAAACTCCCTCGGCACGCTCCCGGTTTTCAGGTTCTTATGTGACTTACGAGTGCCATAGGGCTCCCTTAACTGTAGGTTCGCATTTGAATGCATAGCGCGTCTACTTAGGAACTTAACTACATTACCGCGCCTTAATTTGGTAATTTAAATGCCTCTCTCCACCCAAATCTTCGTATGTGTCTAGTTACTTATTATATGGAACCCCCATTTTTGCGTATGTTACTACGAACCTACAGATTTTAAGTTCGTAGTGTATAAGCACGGAATTTGCGAATTTAAGTCCAACACAAATAGCATATAAAAGTTACTACGCATGAGCAGTGCATCCGTTCATAAATATATACGCACCTAAAATTGGAAGAATTCTTAAGTATGAATCAGGTCCAATATGTTTAGACTTCAAAGATTGATCTAATTGAATAATTGGCCATAGGGCCATGACAGTTTTATTAATGAATGGACCTGCACGGGAAAAGCTAGCAACACATTGAAGACAATCAGATATTTCAAGGTGGGATTTAGGAAGCAGCAGTTCATCTCCAAGCTTTATTCCTTGCGGCATCCAAAACACCTCTAAAATATCCTGTATTGAGAAACTTTCCATACATTACTACATACATTAATTATTTGTCTCTCATCAAGTGGTCACTATTTACTCTGCAGACTTAAGAATCGCGAGAAGGAAGTCCTCTTTTGAAGGATGGTGGATGATTACTTATGGCAAGAAGCAGGGTGTTGCGATCAGACTTATTTTTTATAAACAGGCGTGCATAGGTGTCCTTCACAAACAGTAATCTTGACATCTAAATAATTTATTTCGCTTTCACTACAGGTATATGTGAATTTTGTATATTGATTCATAGAGTTAATCTGTAATATCGTTTTCTCAAACTCATCTACTGAACTTGCCCAAAAAATTAGCAGTTTGTTGATGTAACAAGTATAGAAAAAAATTTTTTTCAAACAGGATGGATTGGACAAAAAAAACTCCTTTTTCCACAGAAAACATAAATGCGTTAGCAGGTGTGACTGGGGAGCCCATTGTACACCCTGAGACTTGCAGATAATATCTCCCATCAAACATGAAAAAATTCCTAGTTAAAGTTAGCTACAACAGTTTAGAAAATGAGGTCACCGGCAGGCCAACATAATTCATAATCAGATCATGTGTAGCCTGTAGACGTTTGTTGTGTGGAATACTTGTATACAAGCTTACATCAATGGTGGAAATCGTGATAAAAAACTATTACAAGCAGAGGCTTATTGGATACACCATCTGTATACTTTTTCTTCATATGGATTAAATCAGGCGCTAAATTTGTCATGTTTTTCCGTCTTGTTTTGATATAAGTAAAGAACCGTTTAACCATAGGAATTCTACTCTTTTTACCTCTCTACATGCTTACTCTGAGCCTGCCATTCCCCTCTACCTTTTGCCTATGTTTTATTAATTCTAATCCTAGCCTTCTCTTAGTGTTAGTAGTGTTTCATCATTTGGACCTTGTAAATTTTGCATGCATTGACATGTTTGTTTTGTTTATTATTTCCCTGACAGCCCCGCCTCATTTCCTTCGCCAGGAGATGCTGAGGTGGAAGCCAGGTGAAACCGGTGAGTGGATTGCAATGATGGGTGAGTTATAAATGTTTTTCACTTTTTCTGTATTCCCTGATGACAGTTATTAAATTAACTGAAACATTGGAACCTCATTTTATCTGGTTGTAAGCTATTGCTTGTTAGAGTGCTGTTTGTCTGCTTCTATATATTTGATTCACTACAATCAGTGATACAAATAATAAAACTAGCTGCTCCCCTAACCAAAAAGTCTTGGGTGGCCAGTCAATAATGACAGATAATATAGCCACAGCAACAAATGGAAAAGAAAATATAAAAAGCAATATAAACATATCTAGCAATAATAATGAACTGATAAATAGGAGATTCATAATGCAACCTCTCAGAGCAATGTGTGCAAATGCTAGGAGCTTGGGAAATAAAATCTCTGAATTAAACACAATAATGGCAAGGGATAATCTAGATATTGTGGGAATCACAGAATCATGGTGCAATGAAAATCATGACTGGGACATAGCTATAACGGGTTATAATTTATTTAGAAAGGATAGAGTAGGAAAAATTGGGGGAGGAGTATTATTGTATGTTAGGGAAGGGTTAAATTCTACTTTAATAGGCTGTATTGGAGAGAAAACTGAGGCACTTTGGATAACCATAGAAACCCAGGGTGTTATTCTTCGTACTGGAGTGATATATAGGCCACCAGGGCAAGAGGAGGAAATGGACAATGTTCTATTACAAGACATTGCTAAAATGGCATTAAAAGGGGAGGTAATAATTATGGGTGATTTCAATCTACCTGATATAAACTGGGATAAGTCTTCAGCAAGCTCCACTAGAAGTGGGGACATTTTAAATTCATTACAGGGAGTGTCCCTTAAGCAACTGGTGAGAGAGCCCACTCGCAAAAAGGTCATCTTAGATTTGATACTTACAAATGGTAACCGAATCTCAGAAGTAAGTGTGGGTGAGAACCTAGGATCCAGTGATCATCAAGCAGTATGGTTTAGTATAATGACTGGGAGAGAAGCGTGCCACACGAAAACGAGGGTGCTAGACTTTAGGAAGGCAGATTTTGTAGAAATGGGGAAATGTGTAAGTGATTCTTTGGCAGAGTGGAGGCACATAAAA
>WWET01000563.1:52999-78594 GCA_011038615.1 Limnodynastes dumerilii | reverse complement strand
AGACACACATACATACATACATACATACATACATACATACACACACACACACACACACACACACACACACACACTCACACATATAGACACACATATAGACACACACACACACACACACACACACACACACATACACACACACACACATATAGAAAATATATAGACACACATACACACACACACACACACACACACTCACACATATAGACACACATACATACACATTCACATACACACACACACACATATATATATATATATATATATATATATATATATATATATATATATACAAAGCACAATTAGCCAGAGGCCATAGCTCACTCTCTTTATATTCTTTCATATTTTGAGATATAGCAAAGGATGGTAAAATGTGTATACCAAGACAGCACTCTAATGACAAAGGTATGCAAAAAAAATAGCTTAGTTTTGTCTTGTTTAACAAGATGCAAAAATACAAAATAAAGGTAACAAGTCAAGCATTTAAAAACATAAGGCAGCTCTCAATACAATTAGAAGTGATACATTTTCATATCCATTATATTACTCTGTTCAAGACTATATTTCCCAATTCAGGGGTCCAGTGCTATCCTTTCATATCACCCAACAGCTGTTATGGCGCTAAGTCACAGCACCATCGTCAGGGGTCCATCTGAAAAAAAGGTGCTCAAGTATAGTTCTTAAGTGTAAATGAAGATTATACTTGTGTACTATTAATTCGATGTGTGTACTTCTTTACAGCAGCTGTTAGAGTGTACACTTGTACTTTTGAGCAGCATATAAGTGCTGTTTGTGTTGAGATATAATGTATGTGAATAACCTTATATTTGCTTTTAGCTTCCCTTTTAGTCATTCTTTTAGTTTTGTAATGTTGCAAGCATGTGTAATACTTTAATATTTGAATAGTTAATTCTAAAACCAGTTGTCCTAATAAGCCAGAGTATCTTATTTTAACCTTACCCATACCGAAGTGCATGCACTTTTACATGCTAAAGATGGGTTCAGTTACATTATTTTCCAATTACTGCCTCAGCAGTAGATCTGTGCCATGTGGCTATGTAATTGAGATTCTGCTCGTAGAAAAATTCAGGTGCTTAATGACTTCTTTCATTTGTCATTACCCAAATGCACACTTGTCTGTACTGAATATAAATGATGTTACTTCTATTCTAATCAGCATTTATATACAGATGAATTATTTACTCCAAAATGTAAGAGGGATTTTATTTAAATATTAATTGTAGACATTACTAATTAGATTAATTTATATTTTTACAGTCTTATATAAAGCGGAAAATAGAAAAACAAGCAATTTGTGTTTGTGTATTTATGTATTCAAGAGAAAACACTGACAAAAATGATCTACTAAATTTGGAACAGGTGAGGGTATAGCCCCAATGCATTACTCAACATAATATTTGAATAGAAGATTAGGAGGTTACAGGTTAACTTGTTAGTGTTTATTGTTTAGGGTCAATAAAGGAGGGTCCTGTTAAAGGTGAACAGAGGGGTACATGAGGCAGACACACATGATTTTTGGGGAAAATATAAAAAAAAACATTATTTACACCCATGATTAGAGAACCCACATAGCATCCAATAACACTAGGACGCTGCCCACAACTCATATCCAGAATTATAATGGCAAACATTTTAGAAAATGATTTAGTTTCTGGAAATATGTGGATATACAGATATAAGGATGGACTGGTGACCAAAGAGACTTCCAGAGCAAGCTGGCACTTGAATAGCCTTGTGATATTTATGAACCGTTAGCAAACGGAATTTCAGAGAAAAGTAAAAAAAAATTTAATAAATGACATACATTAACCCATTTGTTCTATATCCTAACATACATAAATCCATAGGTGCCTGAAAGTACGGATGTATTGGGGGAAATGTATAATTAGTTGTTCCAATTGTGCTGCATTTTCTGCTGTAACCATGCATCCGTGTGAGCACTTGAACCATCGCTTACACAGTCATGCATTTCCAGTCTGTACACACTTAAAATGCCGAGAGGTTGGAAGTCTGGATCACTCAGTAGCCTGTTAGCATGCCATATAGTTTCATCAATATACCAGGATATAAACAATGAAGGGCTGATGTCAGTTTGCATATTTTCATAATTTTTAGCGAGACATAGTTTACTTTTATTTTTTTATTTTAATTTGTCTTTCTAACACACTTGAGGATATGTGACAATACTTGAATTGAGAAGGACATACTTCAACTGGTGCCTCAGGCAGCAATAATTATTATAAAATACCTGATAGTGACTCATTTTAGCCATTACACTCCTACCCCTCCCTTTTCATTGCCCTATAATCTATTTCAACCTCCAAATGAATTCATATTTCTTATTTGAATCTCAGCTAATCTAATGTAACATGACGAAGTGATCATAGACTTAATCAATATATTGAACATATATTTAATTGCTGATAGCAGCAGTAGGGAACAATCATATTTGTCAGCACTGGAGATGAATGAGAAGGTTAAATAGATTTAATAATATTTTAGGTTTGTCTGAAGTAAAATCCTCTGAAATATATCCAGTAAGCATGGTGTTTGTTGATGTTGAAGGAAGAGTTTATAGAGGCTGCCACAAAGTGGGAAATTGATATTCTACATGAAATACATCTGTTCAGTCATCTATTGTCAGTGCTGAACAATGACTCTGCCTTATAATTCCTAGCTATATACAGTATTATAAAGTGAAATAATTAGGAGGCTATGTGGTTTTTTGTTTAACATTAGAGAATTATCTGATTTTCATGTCCCTTTTTTTGTTTGTTGTAGCTAAAAGCACATTTCTCTCTCCAATTCTCCTGAATTAAAAACCAAAGCAGAAATGTTTGAATAAAAATGTCCATTTCATGCATTGCTAAAAACACTTGTAATTGGTTAAATATATTTTGACTATTACTGATTTCAATATTTTTCATAACAAATTTAAATTAGCATAATTATCAAAAACATCTTTAGTTAATAGCATGCATTAAAATGGAAATTATAAGCAGAAATTTCACCTTTGCTGAAAAACACAGCAAAAAAATTACCATTACCTAGTAACATTCATTAAATTTGCATAATTAGAAGTCATAAAATTAAAGTTTGTAATTACATGCTCACCTAATGCAAATATAAAAGTATGTGCAAAAGAAGGAGCACTGTAACAAAGGGGAATTTTTATTCATAAATAAAGAGTTCGCTTAGTGTCAGGATTGAGACATCCCATGTCACTGAAGGTATTACCCCTGGGGAAAGGCAGAAAGGAGCTCTTTCTTATATCCTCATAGGCCCCAGTCATGTCATATTAGATTTGGGAATCAGTAGTCTGGGAAAACTCCCAGCCACAGGCATTGTTTTCTGGACAGTGCATGCATGGCTGGCTATCTGGAGAAGTGACCAAACTACCATTAGCTATCAACTATTACTAACACCATCAGAGATAGTATTAGATATTTAGTGAACTATTAAATCATCATATTTTACAATGCAAAATGCAGATTTGGACAGAGATACTTTACCAAATGACACTTTTATTACGGATTAAGGGTCGTATTCAGAGAACCGTTTTGCGGCGAGTCCCATGCGTATTTTTAGGTTCGTTTCAAATGCGCATGCGTAGTAACTTTATTTACGGAGTTTACATAGACTATACATGCGGACGTGCTTCCCGAGCGGACATGTGAATCGCACGTGGGTAAATACGCAAGGATCTCCCATGTTAAAATACACACGTGAGAATTTAAATAAAAATGGGCGGGGGGAGGCATTTTAATGAAGGAGTGTGGGCGGAGTTAGTTAGATACGCACGTACGAGACAACTCAACGCACGCAAATACCAACGGAAAGATAAGGTAAGTCCAGGCACTCGTAAGTCACATAAAAGGGGAGTGTCAGGGGTGTTGCCTTGCTGCGTCCGTGCGAATAATTGCATACTTTTTTCGGACGGTTCTCTGAATCCGGCCCTAAGTGCCTCAACAATGGCTATGGCACAGAATACAAATCATAATATCATAGAGGCGCCATTATAGGGTAATGTGTATTGCACCTGATCAAGGTGACAATCTCTATGCAATCAGAGTATTAGGCAGGTAACCACCAGCCACTACAAGGTGGAATGAGTCATTGCTGACTACTGAAAAAAAGCCAAACATGTATCATGCAAACCGTGCCATTTAGTCAACCTCATACCCCCCATTAAGGTTGACATAGTTTAGGATAAGATTACCATGTTCCATGCTGCCCCTCTGACCTCCACGGTGTCTTGCTTACTGTACAGAAGGAAGACACTGTAAATAAATTACTGGCTTAGTTCACAATTATTTTAACTTTGTACAGTATCTGTGTTCAATGCACTGTTCATTGTTAAACACATATGTAGGACACAACAGTATCCAGTAGAGAAGTTATAAAAAGGTTTGTGCCTGGTTTCACTTTCATATCTTAATTTTGCATGTAGTACTAGAGGATTTATGTATATTTTAGGCTACAGAAAAATGTATTTGTATAAAACATGTTTACTGGTGTATGTGTTACCCTTTGTGAAATACAGTAAACTGGATGTTACGTGTATATGTCTAATTCGTGGTGTGTGCAGTAAGCTATCTGATTGCTACTTAGTCAGTGCTCCTGACAGCAGCTTACAATTTAAGTGGCATTTACTTGGGTGGTATCCTACAGATTAAGTGTTTTTCTATTTTTACAAAGAGCACCATGCTGCAGAATTCAGACCTGATTCACACTTAAGAATCTGTGTATTTTTAGATGCCTGTATTTAAGAAGGGATATACTGCGCATGTGTAGTAACCTAATATACACAATTTATGTTGGATTTAAGAACGGGGCGACTCTGAATCATCATTACAAATTTATTTCTTCTAGGTTCCTAGTGACTTAAGAATGAAGGGTTGTATTGGGAAAACTTAAGAACGAAGATAAGAAGATTTGGTAAAGGGAGTCTATTAAAATAGGAAATCTAGGTGTGGTTAGGAAAATACGTTCTTAATTAGCCGCCCTACACACACAACTACGAACCTAAAGATAAGGTAGGCCTATGGCATTCGTAAGTTGGTTAAGAAGCTGAAGGTGAGTTACCTTGCTACTTTTTGTGTATAATTAGGAACCTAAATCATTCTTAATTGTGAATATGATCCTTCATGTGGTTCATATGCTGCATCAATTGCAGCATATGCATTTATACTACATTTACTATACAAATCAGACATTGTTTCTGTTACATGTGGCTAATGTTTTAATGCAAAACCAAATTTAATGTCAAAATGTTACATACTGATAGAATAGGTGGATGTCATTTGTCATAATAGGCAGCGAACATGGTTACATAAATTATACTTGTTATACTTACTAATATAATGGTAGCTTATTTCGATTTGACAGAGAAACCCCATAGGATCACATTTTACCCATTGGACTATAATTTTTTAAAATCACTATTACAAGGGAAAAATTGTAATAAATTTAATAAAGAATAAATTTAATGCCAAACTCAACTATGTAACACCATTTAGAATTTCAAAGTTTGTGTGTTTTATATTGCCAATTATTGTGTCCTGAGTATCTCAAGACCCAGCTATTATGCTGCAAGGCTGACAGAACCTTATTGTAGGCATAGATGCAGCAGTTTTCCAATATTTGTCGTAACAAATGATAAGTCAGCAGCAGATGCTCTTTGGCCATCTGGGTAGTTGAAAAGAGCATAACTCATCTTGGGACTTTAAATAATAGATGAACTTACAGGACCATTAAGACTGCAAAGGACACATGAAGCACTGAGAACTTATTATATTGAAACTGTGCAAATAGGACATATCCAAAAGCCTAACCGCCAGCTATGTTCAGATTGACTAAATGGTTAAACAGATGACAGCTGCAATTTCCCTTATAAACATGATAGGTTATGTTTAAAAACAGTAGAGTGTATGATGTAAAAACCATCAACATAATCTTATTTCTACACTGGCTAGTGCTACATGATAAATAGTTACTGCCTCTGGCAACCTATGCACTATTCAAGGCGTAAGCAGAGCATATCATAGAGACAAATGAATGCAGTCAATAGCCTTCATAGAAATAAGCAGACCTGCTTAAAATAACTAATTGGTTATTCATTAACAATCAATGTCACATAGGTTGTGATGGTTATACCAGGTAATTTAATGTCCTGCTGGGGCAAATGGAGGATTCTAAAAGAGGGTTTATATATATACATACACATACATGCTGGACCATATTATTAGATTATGTCACATAGTATTGCCTTAAATTTACTATGGCTCTATCTCCCCCCTCCATACTAGGGACCAGATTCAGAGTTTGAAAATAAGAGAAAAAAGTTACACCTGTGAAAAACCATGTTGGTTTCAGCTGGAGTCAAATTAATGTTATTCTGTGTATGCAGGGAGAATACTTTGCTTTTGCTTATTGCACACAAATACTGAGCAGCTTCACTTTTACACTGTTATTTGGACTTGTTTTTTATTTAGACACTGTTATTTAAATTATAATACTGTTTGCAACAGATGAAATTTCTCCCCTGCAATCAACATAGGTGTAACCTTCCTCTCCTCCACTACTTTCACATAACTGCTCCTGAAAAAAACAGAATTTCTGAACCCAACTTATTGCCGTGTCCCAGCTCTTTATCCTTTTTTTCACACTGGACAATATCCTGGGTTTTTGTAGACTCATGTCCCAAATCCCCCCAATCACTTTCCTTTATGTGGGACCCGGGTCTCACTGTTCATACTGGAGCCTAATCTGGTCGGACCTGGGAATAACACTCCAATTGTCCTAGGTCTAACTACCGGGTCATTAGACCTGGGTAGAGGCAGTCAGCCCCAGCAATATCCTAGGTTTTTAGCTCAGTGTGAGTGGGGTTTAATTTTCAAACTCTGGATCTGGCCTTATGAAAACAGCATGCTCTCCTTCCTAGCAATATCAGTTCTAGAAATGGCTGCATCTTTCCTAAAGATTGGTGACAAAGGAAAGAAGCAGTACATAACAATGAATGTTATTACAAACTTTTTATTGCACTATATATACTGCAAAGTTATAATTCTCATATGGCATATCACAACTCAAATTGAGAATAATTATTCTAATAACTAAATTAATACAAAAAGCTTGTTAGCGCTATGGAGTTTTTGATTGTTTATCTCATCAATTGATATATCTAACACAGCAGCTCTTGTGGGATGACCACATCCCACCAACAGCAAAATTATATATAGACACAAGGGGCCGGATCCAGACCTACGTTTCAATTTCGTTTAAAGGTGTAGCGTATTTACTATGCACTCCCGTAGGCACTCCCCTTGCTCGTACGTTTGCCGTATTACGCTTGCCAAACCCTACCTTAACTTTTCAAAGCGTAACTACTAACGAACGTACAGGCTTCACGTACGCAAGTGCCTAAGCACGCCCACACTGTACGATTTAAATGCCCCCCCCGCTTCCCAATCGTGCCACGCCCCTTCGTTCGTAGTTACGCTGTTGATACGAGGCTAGTGCGTACGTTCAGAGTTACGTGGCATAACATCTGCCGTGCGCATGCACAGTATATACAGAACAGCATTTTTACGTCACCGGCTAGCGTACGTAGCTCGGGATCTACCCCAAGAGCACTAGTGTAGCTATACAAAATCTATTTAACTTTTTAAAACTATTGACATAAAATAATTCCTGCAATTTTTTTTAATACATACATAAAATCAAGGATAACAGAGCATAGCTTGCAAATAATCAGGGACTCATCCATAAATCATAACTATTCCTGAGCTGATTTTGTCATTTTGAATTCCATGACGATGTGTAAGTATTCTCAACTTGGGGTCTTTTTGAGAGCGTAGTATATAATTCCACTTTACTATGGCTTCACTGTAGGGTTGGTCTTTGGCAAAATCTTTGCTGATTTGATGATACAGATCCAGTTCTCGCTATAAAGCTTTTTAATAGCTAGCACAGCAGGTGATAATTAAATTAAATGCCTGTAGTGACATATAGGTTGCTTCTTTTGCAAACAAACCTAAGGGTTGGTTGTTAGCAAAAAATTTTATTTTTTTGGAGACCAGTCCCCAAGTGAATGTCTTTTTCAATGGCTCATACATAATTAAGAGGAAGAGAGAGAAAACTGAGTGCAAGGTATTAGCACTCCTATTGAAACCTATTAACTAGTGCACAACCTTATAAGGACAGACAGAATCAGTTATGATTTAAAACATCCTTTTTAATTAATCACATGTTAAAAGTTTTTACTTAGAACACAGGGTGAATATTATAAACATAAACACACAGTAGCTGAATAAATGCACCTTGCAAATTCACAGTGAATTAAGTGTACACACATAATAGAACTCACTAACCTATCTAACTAGATAATAGTAGAGAGAAGCTGACCCTATCCAGACAACTAGTGGCCTCATGGCCAACACTTCGCACTTCCGTGCAGTATATATCCCTCACCTCTCTAGCTACCAAGTATCATAAGAGCTCCATGCAAGGTGCAAAATGTTACTGCGTCAACCAAAGAAGAGTCACATCAAAGGAATCTTCCGGTGCATGCGATCAGGAGGACACTCCGTTAGGACACATACAGGCAGCCGACGCACATTTCACCCCCATTCAGGCTTTTTCAAGGCATGATCTGCAGGCAGTCGGCAAGGAGTTTAAATACCCCTCCCAGCCAATCCAAATAGTTAACAACACCTGCAGATTGAAGCAGACTCAAATTAGCAGCTTATACTAAGCAGTGTTATGTCTAAGCAGCTACACTGTTGCAAATCATCTTAGAGATGCTACATTTTCAAATAAAATAACAAGGAATAATAAAGAGGAATACCTTTAATACAATATAATTTTGTGGGGACATTTGTGTAACAATTGTTTTCAGAGATGGTTTGTATTTTCCTATTATATTTTACCATTGTCACTGGAATTTGAAACATATAGCTAAAGGTCAGGCTTATTCATGTTCCATACTTGGATTGCTTATACATCTGAAAACCTGCTGAATCTTAGGCACTGATCACCCGCCAGATTTATTGCAAGCATGAAGTTATTTATAGCAGTGAATTATGTGATCTATGTGTTTAGTTATTGTACTATTATTGTGCTCTATGTGCTACAATATGCATTGCATCAATAAATAAAATCTGAATAGTCACTTCTATAACTAGAGCATATGTTGAGTGGTATATGTGTTTATGCATAGGTAATAAATGAAAAGAAATGTTACATTTAGTACAATTTTTATGTAGACATTGTAATATATAATAAATAATTTTATGTGTTGCACCTGAGGGAGGTGAAGATAGCATTTGTTGAGGTGAAGATTTTGATTGTTTTAGTTGATTTTTGTATCTGGGGGCATATAAAATGATATTGCAATAGTTTAGGCACCACATCTCTCTACAAATATCATTCCTGCATAGAGTTGTAAGTAAGCAGCGCAGAGCTTCCATAAATGGCCAGGTGGCTTAGCATAGCCCTCTGTCAACTTCTATCCCCCCATTTACTACCCCCTGCCAGTGGCAGACAGCACTAGGCTGTCAGCTGCTGGCAAATTAATTATGATAGCACTTAGCACTCAAAACCTCTTTATGCTAACCAATGTTTATAAAGAACAAGCTTAGAGCTGTCACTCCTGACTGGTGCATCCTCCACGAGTGCTGTCTTGGGCCCTCCTCACCACTGGGCCCTGTAGAAACCACATCCACTGTAACCATGGTCATAATGCCATTTGCATGTATTGGTCAAACCAGGACCAGCGAGATGCGATACATGGGGGTGCTTACAGTGTTTAACAGTGACACTCATTGACTGCTGTAGCACCTCCTCTCTCCTCCTGTGAATTACTAAGGTCACATCAGCGTCATTCACATTGGAGTCTGCCACTGAGGAGAACAGAAGATGGAAGGAGAGAAGATTTCAAAGGTAAGTAAATGATAGGAGTTAGAGGGAAAATATTGGGAGCTGAAAAGACATAAATGGGGAATACTGGGGGGCTGGAGACACATGATGGGGAATACTGAGGGGGCTGCAGGCATATGAAGGGGAATACTGGGAGCTAGAGACACATGATGGAGAATATTGGGGAGCTGGATATATTTGAATGGGGAATACTGGGGAGCTGAAGTCATATGATATGGGATCTGGAGACATATTGATGACACATTAATTGGGAGCTGGAGAGGCATGATGGGGAATACTGGAAGCTGGGGAGACATGGTGAGGAATATTGAGGGGCTGAAGACACATGATGGGGAACACTTGAAAGATGGAGAGACATGATGGGGAAAACTGGAAGCTAGGGAGACATGACAGGGAATACTGAGGACCTGGAGATACATGATGGGAAATACTGGTGGGCTACAGTAACATGATGGGGAATACTGAGGGGAGACATGATGGGGTACAGTGGGAGCTGGAAAGACATGATGGTGAATATTGGAAGGCTGAAGTGACATGAATGATAGAATATATAGACTGTATTTTGTGGCAGTTATTAGGGTTAAGTGAGATTCGTATAGCGGAGACTAGTACACTGTCTGTATTGTATAGGGGTGACTATGATTTGCTTTTTTTTATTGTGGTTACAAGTTTTATGACGCTTCCTATAATCTAGGATGGTCACTGGTAGTAAATTGTTAAACAGAATAGCGCAAATTTAAAGTTCGCAGGGGGGAGCTGAACACCCTATCACCAGCCCTGTCTCTAGCTCTGTGAAATGTAGGTTTCACAAATTTGGCTGTCTGGAACTGTTTATTGTAAGAGTACATGAGCTACTTAGAACCCACAAATGTGCTGTTCAGATTGCACCAAGTCTCTAATGGGTGTATGAAGCTCCTTCAGCTGTTTCTCACTGAAATGCATTGCTAATGCCATCCTGAAATAATGCATTTACAGATGAACAGATCTGTAATATATCTGTCTTTGCCCCTCTGGTAAGCTTAAACAAAACTTATGTTTACCAAAAAAAGATATCTTCAATTTCCAGACTTTTTAGTTAAAAAGGTTTGCAGCAAGGGCCCCTTGGTATTTAATCTTTACTGTTAGTCTAGGTGTGTCTGAAAGTCTTTGTCATTAAATTCAAAGAATATTTGGAACTCTTTTCTAGGACAGCTATTGTACAAGATCCAAGAATGTCATGTTCATGCAAAGTAGTCGCTGTATGCTTTACTGCACTGGTGAATGTTATTTATAATGATGGGTAGTTATTCAGAATATAGTCAAGAGGTGACAGGTGAGTTTGGTGCAGATGAGGTGTGACAATAAAATAAAGACAGATACTGGATTTCATTACACTGTACTGTGGAATTGTTTTGACACACTATTTTAAGAAGAATTTGTGTCAGCTGGCCTATGTGACCTAAATGTGATTGCAGTTACAGAAATTGATGTATTTTAAAAAAAAAGTTCCTTGCAAAGTACATATTGGGCTTAATTGTTAAATCCCAGCTTCAATCTTAAGCAGAGTTGGGTCTTTAGTATATATTTTGATATTTTATATACTATATAAAACCAGGTGAAAATAAGTAGAATAACCAAGCAATATAGGGTAAGAAAGGATAAGAAAGAGCGGTATGGAAAACTTATATAAAAGACATAAGTCCTTAAAATATTAATGAAGTAAAACAAAAAGATAATCTACTGTTATATACAGGCCTTTTTTTTCTATTAGAGCCATTGGCCCAGATCCCGGGCTACGTCCGACAGGGAAATTACGCAGGGCAATTGCGTAATTCCCCTGTCAAGAAGGTTGTGCGCATGTGCACAACCTTTTTACGCTAGCGTAATGCCCGTCGTACGTAACGTACATTACGTACACCGGCTGTTAAGTAAAAGGGGCTGTCCCCCCGTTTAAGTTTGCCGTATCTTCATATAGACCAGCAGCTGCTGCTAATAGTGGTCGCAGCCTTCCTCCATCTGCCTTTTATAACCTTCTGGCTGCTGTGTTACTTCCAGCCAATTACTGGCCAGTATCCCCTTCACTGTCACTTGCTGCCGGTTATAGTTCATAGTTAGCCCAGTCTGTTGCCTGCTCCTTCCTTGTGCTATTATTATACCCGCCAACATTTTTTACTTAGAAATCGGTACACCTGGGGGGCGTATCCATGAAGGGGGTGTGGCTTGTCCACTGTCTCTCCTGCCTTCTAATTATGAAAAAAAAAAAATAATTAAGAAAGAAAAGAAAAAAAAATCTTTATTGTAGAGAATAGTCACCTGCCGTGTGCTCTTGCAGACTCTTCACACTGAAGCTGACGTCACCCCGTCAGCATCAGTGCACTGACAGACCCGACCACAGAGGATCCTAGCGCCTGACATTTTCTTTCTGTTTAGACACTGCTGCGCTGCAGTCTAAACAGAAAGAAAGTGCCAGACGCCAGGATCCTCTGCGGCCTCTCTTGCGCCAGGGTAAGTATGGGGAGTTTTTTGACTGACCACTGACTGTACCATTATCGGTACACGTTGGTACAGCCTCTTCTGCCGGTAGAGACCGTTAAAAAATGGTACTGTACCGGCTAAATTGGTACAGTTGGAGGGTATGTATTATTTTGACTGTCGAGTGCTGAATCTCCTCTATTACTCCTTGCCTCACTTCCTGTGTACTCCAGCCTACTCAACCTTGTGTCTCCACCTGTCCCAGTCTAGTCAGAGCTAGTTCTTTCTTTGCCCACTTTTCTGTTCCTCTGTTCCTGTCTCTTCTCCTTGTTCATTTCTTGCTTACTTTCCTCCTCCTGAGTGTTGCCTCCAGGAGCCACAACCTGCTAGATGCACTGCAGCCCAGTGTATCCCCACCATCAGGGGCTCTAGTGAAGACCAGGCCCCAGTTAAACTCCGCGTCTGGGTTCCGTCATCCATGCCATTTTCTTGTTATGAATGGTGTTCTACTGATACTTGTTACATGTCACCACTCTAATCATGGTGACATGTAAGTTCTTACCTTGTTTGATACTGGCCCTTGCTATCCTGTCCTAGTGTCTATACAGGGGCGTTTCTAGAAATGAAGGGGCCCGTGTGCAGACCCCCACATGGGCCCCCCTCCTCCTCCTCAGACGGCCCCCCCCCTCCTAAGACGGGCCCCCCTCTTCTTCTTCTCAACCCCATCCATATCTATACAAACGGAGACGGTCTCCAGCAGTCTTCCATTCCCAACAGTGCACTGCTCAGCCTCACGCTCTGCAAACAGAAAAGGAGCATGAGCTCTGCAAACAGAAGAGGAGCATGAGGCTGCGCAGTGCACGCACGCCTGACATCCCCATGTGACACCCGTGCGCAGTGCACTGTTGGGAATGGAAGGCTGCTGGAGACCGTCGCCGTTTGTACAGAAAATAGGTGGTACTGGGATCTTCCATTGGGTGCAGGGTGAGTGCCACGGGTGGCCCCCTTGTCTGCGGGGGCCCGTGTGCACTGCACACTCTGCACCCATGGTAGATACGCCACTGTGTCTATATAGGAATCATTCCTTGCAGGTCATTGCACATGCATGGCCTGCACATGTTCGTTACTAGCAGCTGCTGCTCTAGTGGGCATGCCCTTCCTTTCTCTGACTTATATGACCTACTGGCTGCTGTATTACTGACAGGTCACACTACCAACCAGATCCGTAGGGGAAGCAGCCTGTCACTTGCTGCCGGCTATAGTTCATGCTTAGTCCAGTCTGTTTCCTGCTCCTGCTTTGTGCTCTGCCTTGTGCTATTATTTAGATTTCTGAGGGCTCCAGCTCCTATAGTTTCCCTGCATACTTCTTGTTTTTTCCAGCCTTCTTGTCATAGTGTTACCTCTCATCCCAGCTTATCCTCCTTCCTCTTGCTGTGGACTGTGTGGCGCCCCCTTTGATGTGTATGTGCGCACTAGCCCTTGTGCATTTCGTTTGTCCCTTTGTGAAGTTTGTCAGAGCTAGCATCTGCTAGCTGTCTTGTTCCTGCTCTCTGTTTACTTCTGTTCTGCTTCTTTCTCTCCAACTTCCGTCCACCTTTGTTTCCTTTTCCTTCTGCAGATGTTGCCTTCGGGGACCACGACCTGCTAAGCGTTCTGCAGCCCAGCCTATCCCCACCATCAGGGGCTCTAGTGAAGACCAAGCCCTAGTTAGACTCCGCACCCTGGATGCGGCAATACTATCTATTTTTACCATACCTCACTTGCTTTTTCACAAGCCTTTTCTGGGACTGGGTATAGAACTGTTCCTGGTGAAACTTGAGGGTTACTTAAATATCAGGTGTTAAAGGAGACAACACAAGACAATTCTTAATCCACTGTAATATTTAATAAATAATTAAGCAATCACATGAATAATACTTCGCTTTGGCTGGTAGTTATTGCTTGATAATGATCAACAGGCTTCCAGGAGGCCCTATCTTGATTGGTGTTGAGTTGTATAGGTCAGTGGGCACTTCTGCAGTCAATCCCATAGGTGAGGCTGGGGAGCTGACATTGTGTTAAGTCCTATATACCCTCACAAGCACAGACCCGGAACTCCCTACCCTTATTTGGTTATAATTATGTTTTAAGAAAGTTAATTGGTACTACTTATTTGCTTAATTTCTAAATTCCACATATGCGTAGTATAAGCTAGTATCACGTACCCTCTGCTCCTTCCAAGCTACTTTACCAGCATGTTTTGCCTTAAATCTGTAATATACTATCATTGCCAAAACTAAAAATAAAGATGTGCTATGGATATCACCCTCCAAAATGTATTTTAAAATAATACAATATAAATATTCACTAGTAATGCACACAATAAGTCCACGTATAATTAAAAAATATAGAACAAATATACAGCAGTGTATGTTATACAACAAATATACAACAATGTATATTAAATACATAAAACATATACCAACATTTGAACCTCTACCTACTAATATAATGATGCAAACAACTTATCTACTGTATATTTTCTACAAATAACTAGATAGTCTTTTTCAGCCTCAAATGGATCAATATAAATAAATATATAAGGAACAAAAGAGGTTCGGCGCTCCAAACATACATTAAATAACACTATGTGTCAGCACATAAATAAAAAGGAAGTTTAGTTCACAATATTGCTATATTGGGTTAAGCTCACCTGCCCAGCGTCAAGGCACCTCCTGTAGGTGAGTTCCTATCCATTTGCTATATGTGTACACAGGAGGTCTCTGTTAAGACACTGCCTGCATTTGAATAGCCTGCAGCAGCCTGCAGAGACCTCCTGAACTAAACCTCCTTTTATGTGCAGATTGTGAACTAAACCTCCTTTTTATTTATGTGCTGACACATAGTGTTATTTAATGTATGTTTGGAGCGCCGGACCTCTTTTGTTCCTTGTATTTACATAGTGGTCACTTTGGTCCTTGGCTGCACCCCTATATTTATATTTACACTTGCACATATTTAATTTGTTGGATAGAAGCGCAGCCATTTTTCTTGCTACTGATAAATAAATATATATACATACAGGAGCCCTGTAGTACCAAATCATTTCCATTAAATAATGCTATGAGGTTGCGTTATTCGTGGCAATAGATTTGGTCCTGCATGGCTCCCAAAGGAGCCCTGTATTTCCGGTACTCATCATACAATCACTGGCTGTGCCGCAGAGGAAGGAGCAAGAGGGAGAAGGTAAGTGAGTTTAGTAAAAGCTGTTTTATAAAAAAAGAGGTATTTGTATATAAGGGGGCACAAAAGGAGGCTGAAGATATATAAGGGGGCACAAAAGGAGGCTGACACACAGCAATTGGCAGAAGTGGATAACTTGGCATGGAAGTAAAAGGCTGGATGCATATTTTTTTTTTATTTTTTTTTTTTGGAGTTGCACCAGAATTTTTTTTTTTTAAGTGGGGGCGGGACAGGGAGTGTGCACTCCCCGCTACTTACTTACAGATGCATGCGTGGGTCTGGATTTGGCCCATTGACACTAGTCCTCCACATGTCAT
Organism: Limnodynastes dumerilii; assembly: GCA_011038615.1. NCBI lineage: Eukaryota > Metazoa > Chordata > Amphibia > Anura > Limnodynastidae > Limnodynastes > Limnodynastes dumerilii. Next base: position 62,644 of record WWET01000563.1, on the reverse strand, counting down.
GTAAATTGGCTAACAGCATTGAGAATGGAATACAATTCCTTTTTTGTAGCATTATTAGTTCAGCCAAGAACAAAAGCAGATCACAAACAATGTTTGGTCTGTGCATATCTGTACTATGTACTATAACTTACACTTAACTAGATACTAATTTATTTTTCTCAGTAATTTGCTTGGGGTACAAAAATAGCTAATAAGTGTCTATCTACAACTCCCCTTCCCTATCCTTCCCCTCCAACCTTATGTCATTTTTCATTACAGACAGTTTAACTTTCCTGACAGCCAGACTGTACTGGTTGTCTATATCAATGAAGTTACCTGGGATATTTACCAGGGCCAAAGCATATTTTTTGCACCTGGGCCCACAAGTCGCTAGTTCCGCCTCTGGCCGCAGACCTAGTTGTAAAATTGTAAAAGTGGACACATAAGTGTCCAGATTTACTACCGACAGCGGGGAGTGTAGAGGGCATGCACTACCTGCTACGGCTGCGTAACTACGGACCCCCACACACTCGTAAAGCATGCAGGGATCTGGATCTGGCCCAATCATCTTTGCATTACTCTAATTAGAAGGCATTCAACCAATATTAGCCAACACTAACCACACAAAAGTTCTTATAGGAACGGCATTTATAACGTTTTATAAACATAGCATTTATAAAATTCAGCAATGCTGCTGGACATTTATGGTTATCCTGGCATTGATAGCAAATGCCCACATGTAATAAAAAAATAGAGAAAAAATAAAAAGCAGCCTATTGAAAATCCAATCCACCATAGCCATTTAGTGATTTAAAAATAAATAGATATGCAGCCAAGCATCACATGGGCTATATGCCTGGAACAATGAACATCGAATATACAATCTCTCAGGAAAATACGCTGAATTTCTTTTAAGCACACCTCTTCATTTACATCTGCCATTTTAACACAATTGGTAACGCTACTTGTTTTTCACTTTAAATATATCCATATTGCATGGTTAGTCCTGTAAAATATATGAGGCTTGGAGACAAAGGCATTTGGGACCCCAATTTAAGCTTAATTTCTCTTCCATAGTTGCTTTCTACGAATTTAGAATAGACCAGGACCACCTGTCTCTCAACAGTTCTGCTTAGTTAGTATTATCTATGGGCAAAATAATAATTGATACTATCTGGGCTTTATTCACTTTGAGATGAGATAAAATCATGCTTATTGAAAACACTGCACTTATTTTACATGTGGTGTTTTTCAAAATGGAATAAAGACAAGACCTGTGTAAAGAGACATTGGGGTAGATCCAGAACTACGTTTGATATACGTTTCCTCGCGTAGCGTATTTACGCGTGCGTACCTTCTTATACACTCCCCTTGTCACACCCATTGAATGTACGTATTTTGACCAAGATACGCCTTCCAAACCCTGCCTTAACTTTTGGCAACATAACCGATGTGATCCGCTCACGTATGTATGAGCAACACGTATTTACGCAGCTAAGTACGCCCATACTGTACACTTTAAATACAAACCCCACCTACATAACGTATTCCAGACGTATTTTGGACTCACATAAAATTGGCACGCCCACACGTAAGTATTTACGTGACACATAAGTGAATGGCCCATACGATAAGATTTACGCTACGTTACGGAGCGTGTTTTCTATGATGCGCATGCGCAGTACTTACAAAAACGTCATGCGTAAATTCCCTCACAAGCGTTGTTCTGGATCTGGCCCATTATTTGTCATTATTTCAGAGCAATTAGTGATTAAATATAGCAGCAATTTGGCAAAACATACAGGTTCAGTGATAGCCATTGTTACAGCTACAGATACAGGTAGTTAGAGAGTGAACTTTGATGGACTATAATGAATTGGAATTATGTACATTTATATGTTCATAATTAGTTTGACATAATTCTGCTCTCATTGGGACCATAACTGGGATAGGTATATAAAAGATATGTTTGAAAAATATTGCAGTTTAATAACGAGCCTCTTAGCCGTTGGCATGGCACACTGTATTTGACAGCTCGGTAAAGACTAAGATTCATGTCCTGTGTACCTCCTGTTTACTCTTGCTGATGGCTGTCTATAATGGTCACAACTTGCATACTCCATGCTGCATTTTGCAGCTTTACATTCAGAGAGCTCTGATAAAGACTGTGGTTACGTTATACCGTATATACTTGTGTATAAGCCGAGTTTTTCAGCACATTTTGTATGCTAAAAAAGCCCCTCCTCAGCTTATACTCGAGTGAGTCTGCCACGCGGTGCACGTTGCACAATGACGTTGAGATGACCTTAGGTCACGCAACGTCTTTGTGCAGCACGCAACGCGAGGGAGAGAGCCAGAGGCAGAGCTGTGAGGAGAGCCTGACACAGCCGCAGGGATCACGGGAGGGACAGCAGAAGGAAAGGAAGGAAAGGCAGAAGACATCGAAGGTAAGTGAGAAAATAAATAAATGGAGGCTGACATTAAGGGGCAGATATGGAGGCTGGCATAAAGGGGCAGATATGGAGGCTGGCATTAAGGGGCAGATATGGAGGCAGGCATTAAGGGGCAGATATGGTGACAGGCATTAAGGGGCAGATATGCAGGCTGGCACTAAGGGGCAACTATGAGGTAAGTTCAATGTTGCAACCAGGCTGGGAAGGGGCAGAGACTGACAGGACACACATAGAGGGGGCACACTGGATACTGGGTGCTAGATACACATGATGATACAATTAATGTAATTTTATTGGTATCTATTTTTATTTTGAAATGTACCAGTAGCTGCTGCATTTCCCACCCTAGGCTTCTACTTGAGTCAATAAGTTTTACCAGGTTTTTGTGTTAAAATTAGGTGCCTCGGCTTATATTCGAGTCGGCTTATACTCGAGTATATACGGTAAGTCAAACTCAGCTGTGTCAAAATCAGATGTTTCATATCACAACCACCACATTGACAAATATAAAGCAAACATTATAAAATCATCTGTATCATTAGTAGATTTTAAAATTGAAAACTATCATGTTAGCAGAGGCACCATGTCATCCTGTCCCATGTCTAATCTTGTGTGATTGTAATTGTCTGTAATTGTGTGAATTTATATTGTACATTTTTATACATACCCCATAGAGGTACGTATTAAAATTCAGGAATTTTGGCTACCATAATAGCCAGCTTTAAGTGCAATTAGTTTCATAACCAAAATAACGTGGGCTTTGCGCTGCATTGAATCGGGCCCTCTGGGTGGCAACTAGGAAATATCAATGGGAATACAAAAAAATAAGGTGCCATCAGATGTTTCTGTTGGAAGAGTAAAACAAATATTACCAGAGTGGCTTAAAGGGACATATACAAAAGCAGCAAATGTTAATCATTCATATAACCCATTGCATCCTAACAATGACTCAGTGTCCTATGATTGCAACAATTACATATAATTGGAAGAGAAATAATTGACCCAAAAACTATCATTACAGATCTATGCTCATTTTGTTTATTCCTTTTTCTGTTTACCTGTTATTTGAAAAAACCAACAACCACTTTTACTGTTTTGATTTGCTGAAGAATAAGTATGTGGTTTGCTGGAACGATGTATCTATTTTCGACAGCTGAAAAGAAGAATGTGTAGATCCAGCGACAAGTCAAGGGGCTGGATCCAGACCTTGTTAAGTGCATGAACTTAGTTACTCCTGGGCTAAACCATATTGATTACAGGGGAGTCATATTTCATCTGTTGCAAAGAGTATTAGAGTTGAGAGGTGATGTTTCCTAGCTCAAGTCTAAATAACAGTGTGATAGTAAAGCTGGTCAGTTTCTGTGTGCAGTAAGCAATTCAAAGATATATCCCTGCATGCAAAGAATATAATTAACTTGGCTCCCCCTGAAATCAACATGGTTTAGCCCAGGAGTAACTAAGTTCATGCACTTAACAAGGTCTGGATCAGGCCCAAGATGTGAATGCTGCAATGGCAACAGGTGAGATTTTCCTCTAACCCAAACCTTTACCCTATTCCTCGCCCTAACCCTCCCCTTCTTTAGCCTAACCTTAACCCTCAATCTCCCGCAGCCTAACCCTAACCATCCCATTTTATTAGCTTAACCATAACGCTCCATCTCCCGCAGCTTAATCTTAACCCTCCTGCAGCCTAACCCTAACCCTTACCCTTCTATGTCACACAGCCTGACATTTCCCTTCCCCTTCTAAGATCCAATCCCACAGGCCACTGGAGCCCTTCCCATTCTCTCCCTGGTGTTGGGGGGAGAACATTCCAGATCTCTTTGCTGGAGCACAGGTGTGTTCATTACTGACTGACATATGTGAAAAGTTTAACAGGTGGTACTGATTATATTAATTGTGATTATAAGAAGACCTGGAAAATTAGGGCCGGATTAACAATGGGGCTAATGGAACTATAGACTAAAGCCACAACCTTCTCAAATTAAAAAATAAATAAACACTGTGAACTGTACATGCCTCTGAAATCCACTGTCACCAGGCACCAGCGACTGATAGATGCAAGCAGCCAGTCAGGAGATTGCATGTGACAGCAAACAGCCAATGAAGGCTGACAGGGGCAGGTAAGTGCAGTGAACATGGGGGAGGATTCTTCACTCTGACAGTAAGCACTGACACACCAGAGTGAGAGCAACAAATTGTGAATGTATGGTTTCTATCACAGTCTTGGTGGGATCAAAGTCAGATATGGGTTCCGAGGGGCGTGTAGGACAGCAGGTGCCGTAAAGAAAGCTAGGAGGCCAGAGATAATGCTTGCGCATAAGATACAGGTGGAACTAGAGACGAAGCAGCTGACTGTAGGTCTAAGAAGAGATGCTCCAGATGCTGAGCTGGACAGCGGTCTGCACGATAGGAGGCAGGCTAGTAGATAGCAGGCAGGCTAGTAGCAGTAGTGCAGGGATTGCTGGTAGCAGTAGTGCAGGGATTGCTGGTCTGGATGCAAGACAGACTGGACTGGATGCAAGGCAGGCTGGATTGGATTGCCAGGCAGGCTGAACTGGATGCAAGGCAGGCAGGACGGGATGCAAGGCAGGCTGGACTGGATGCAAAACAGGCAGGACTGAATGCAAGGCAGGCTGGACTGGATGTAAGGCAGGTAAGTCAGGATGCAAGACAGGCATGTCAGGAAGAAAGACAGTCTGGAACCAGGCACCTTGAGTAACCAAGTTGTTCTGGCACTGAAGGTGCTCAGCATTTAAATAGCCCACCCTGATCCTGGATTAGATGGCCACATCATATGCTACTCTCTGGCTGAATCCTATTGGCTGCCGAACTCACTCTCTGAAGTACCAGGGAACTGGGATGGTCATTTAATAGGCGAGTAAAATTTGTTGATTACCAGAGGTTTGAGGATTGAAATGTGGAATACATTAGGAAACCGGAGATACGAAAGAAGATCAAGCTGATAAGCCACAGGATTGATGACCTTTGCTATCTTGAAAGGGCCAATGAATATGGGTGCGAATTTCATTGAAGGTATTTTGAGGCATAAAAATTTGGACGACAACCATACTCTGTCACCAGGTCGCAGCAGCAGTACCGCACGTCTTTTACGATCAGCTTGGATCTTGTAGCGCCGAGAAGCTTTTAAGAAGGATGTTCCCACCCTTTTCCATGATTCAGAAAAATTTCTCAAGACAATCTCAGAGGCAGGAACTTGATATTAAGATGGGAGCCTTAGGAACAGAGGGAGGTTGAAGTGGTTCATGAGGTGCTCTGCGGGAGACCTTATGTTGGGCGCAGAGAGCGCAAGCATTGATGAATTCGGTAGTGTCCTGGCAAAGAGTTGGCCACCAGTAATTCCAACTAAGGAGAGCCTGGGTCTTCTTGATACTGACGTGACCAGAGAACCTTGAAGCGTGAGCCCATGACAGGATCTTCCTTCGGAAAGCCTGAGGGATGAAATTTTTACCAGGTGGAGGAGGCTTGGCAAGTTGAGTGGAGGCAACTTGGATGGGATTCAAGATCAATTGAAGTTTCTCTTCCTTGGGATCCTCAGCAGAGAAGGAGCGTGAAAGTGCATTCCCCCTTGCAATTTTTGGTACCAGGTCGGAACTGGAGGGTAAAGTTGAAGTGAGAAAAAAATATTGACCACTTGGCTTGGCGAGGATTGAGACAGCGAGCAGTCTGGAGGTATAACAGGTTTTTATGATCAGTATAGCTCATGATGGGATAATGCCATTCCTCCAGAGCCAGCTTCATGGCCAAGAGTTCTTTCTCCCCAATGGCGTAGTTCCTTTCTGTGGGCTGGAATTTGAGGGAAAAGAAACCACAGGGATGAATTTGCCTATCAGGAAACTTCTGGGACAGTATGGCCCCAACACCCTCTGATGACGCCCACCTTTACTAAGAAGGACAAGGAAAGGTCAGGTTATCAGAGAAAAGGGGCAGAAGAGAAAGCCTCTTTGAGGCGCAGGAAAGCTGAGGAACTTTCTGATGGCTCCTTAGACGGGTTAGCCCCTTTCCAGGTTAGAGAGGTGATAGGTGCCACAATGGTAGAATAGTTCTGAATGAACCATCTATAAAAGTTTGCAAACGCAATGAAATGTTGTGTGCCTCTGGTGGTGGTAGGCTAGGGCCAGTCAATGATGGCTTGAACCTTGGTGGGATCCATAAGAAGCTCGGACCCAGACAGGATGAATCCAAGTAAAGCAACCTCCTCAGTTTCAAAGATTCATTTTTCTAGTTTTCCATAAAGCTGATGTTGACGAAGACAGGATAGGACCTCTCTGACTTGAGTCTGTGGTCGAAGAAAATATAAGTATGTCGTCTAGATAGATGACGACCGACTGGTTGAGGTGATCTCTGAAAATTTTGTTAACGAAACTTTTAAACACTGCTGGGGCGTTGCTGAGTCCAAAGGGCGTCACAAGGTATTCGTAGTACCCATCCCGGGTATTAAAAGCGGTTTTTCACTATTCCCTGGAACGGATCCTGATGAGATTATACGCCTCTGGGAGATCTAACTTCGTGAACACCCTGGCCCCTCTAATCCGATGGTGATGTTGTTAAGACCCCAGTAGTCAATGCAGGGACGTAGGCCTCCGTCTTTTTTTTTACAAAGAAGAACCCTGCTCCAGTGGGGGATGTGGGAGGACGGATGAAACCCCGTTCAAGGTTTTCTGAAATGTAGCTAGTCATGGCTTGGGTTTCGGGAATGGACAAGGGATAGGTCCGGCCACAAGTAGGAGTGGATCCTGGAACAAGATCAATAGGACAGTCCCAAGGTCGATGTGGAGGTAATGACTCGGCTGCTTTAGGGCAGAACACATCAGAAAAATCTTGGTATTGCACTGGAATCTGAGAGTCTTTGGAGGACAGAGTTTGACGCTGGGGAAGAATTTTGGGTAGACACATCTGGAAGCAGGTGGATCTTCAACTGAGAATCTGGGAGGTAACCCAGTCCACATGGGAGTTGTGGACTTGGAGTCATGGTAGTCCAAGGATCAAGGGAGAAGAAGCCTCAGCGAGAACTAGGAGCCAAATGGTCTCAGAGTGAAGTGCTCAGATTTTGAGCGTCAGCGGAAGTGTGCAATAGGTAATAGTTCCGCCAGGAATCCGGCTGCCATCTACTGCAGTGAGGTACGTAGGAGCAGGGAGAGGTTCCCTTACCACTTCCCTTACCACTTGGGCCACGATAAAGTTTTCTGCGGCCCCAGAGTCCAGAAGGGTGAAAAACTCGGTACTACGATCCCCTAGAACAAGTGTCAGAGGAATTAGACTGTTCCAGTGATTCGTGGAACAGTTTGGTACTCCTGAACTGACCTCCTCGGGGACAGTCAGGAGCGAATGTTTCCCGGACGCTTGGAGCATTGAAAACGGGTATGCCCGGAGTCGCCACAGTAAAAGCAAAGGTTGTCTCTGACAAGGGGCGTAGCTAAAGGTTCATGGGCCCAGGTGCAAAAGGTCAGCTTGGGCCCCCCCCCCCACATAGAGGCTGTTTGAGGTGCACTACCGTAGTGCCATTGGAGCGCAGCGCACCTCAAAAAACCTGTATGATCAGGTCCACAGAGGACAGACGAGTGACAGGCTGTTGCACTGTAGGGTGACAGCTTCCTGTGTGCTCTGATTCACACTGCGGTGGGCAACACACTGCTTGCTGGACACAGAATGAGCGTGGCCAGTGGTGTAAGTTCTACCTAGTCGCCCGGAGACAAGATAATGTTGATGCCCCCCCCCCAAAAAAAAACAAAACAAAAAACAAAACAAAATATATATATATATATTAGCAGCAATGCAAAATAAAGCAACTGATCACCATACAATAAGGAGCACTTAATATAATAGCAACTTCATCCTAGTTAGCACCATACAATATATCCTAGCTATCCTAAATAAGAGGCTGCATGTAGAAACAGCTTGATTACCTATTTAGCTACACTTCAATATATTTATTATTGAAAAGCAAATTTTGGAAAACTGTGTTTATACATATAATTGTAGGCTATTATCTCTTAATCAACATGTTCCTAAACTTGTTTCTGACCACCAAAATATAATCCCATGTTCTAGCATATGCAAAATGAGTCACTGGTTCATGTATTATTTTAAAAATACATAGTATTTATGATAAGGACATATTATGGACAGAGGCGTAGCTAAAGGTTCATGGGCCCAGGTGCAAAAGGTCAGCTTGGGACCCCTCCCACCTACAACAAAAATAAAATGTAAATCTGTTTACTCCATAACGTAGTGGAGTGTAGTGGGTAGTGGAGCGCAGTGCACCTCAAACAGCCTGTATGATCAGGTCCACTGAAGACAGGCGAGTGACAGGCTGGTGCGCTGCAGGGTGACAGCTGCCGGTGTGCGCTCTGATTCACACTGCGGTGGGCGGGACGGCACACTGCGGTGGGCGGCACACTGCTCGCTAGACTCAGAATAAGCGTGGCACTATTGGTGAGTGGCGGGGGGGCCTGTGCTGGCCCCCCTAGCTCAGGGGCCTGGTCGCAAGTGCGACCGCTGCGACCCCTATAGCTACGCCACTGTCTCTGACCCTTCAATGTCTCTCTTGGGGAGTAAGCTGGGCTCTCCCTAGTTGCATTGGTTGCTCAGTCAAGAAGGTGTGAGACTTGGGGCAAGGAGAGATAGAAAGCCTTGGACTGGACACCTTCTTCCTCTCGGACCTTCTCTCCTGTTGACGGATGTCAATCCGGATACAAGTGGAGATGAGCGAATCAAGTGTGGTGGGCATGACACAAGATAACAAGCCATCTTTAATTCGCTCTGAAAGACCCTTTTGAAATACAGACATGAGAGCCTCCTCATTCCAGGAATGTTCTGAGGAGAGAGTACGAAACTGGATGACGTATTCTCCAACTTTCAAGTCCTTTTGGCGAAGCTGCAGAATATCTGAAGCCGCAGAAGCCGTGTGACCAGGCTCATCAAAAATAGTTTGGAAGGTTTTCAGAAAGTCTGCAAGGGTAGAAAGTATCAGACTGGACTTTTCCAAGAGAGGTGATACCCAGGCCAGGGCTTTAACAGACAACAAGGAGATCACATAGGCAATTTTTGCTTTATCTTTTGGGAAGTTTTCTGGTTGTAATTCAAAATACAATTTGCATTGATTAAGGAATCCACAGCAGTGTTCAGGGTTTCCATCAAACTTGGTTTGACAGTGGAATACGAGACCCGCTAGAGGCAGGCATAGCGGCAG
>WWET01000563.1:9753-29592 GCA_011038615.1 Limnodynastes dumerilii | reverse complement strand
TCAGTGGACATCGGGACACCGGACTCCGGTACGGGCAGACCTGCTGCGCCACCAATGCAAGGTGTTAGACCTTTGATCATAGAAACAGTGAGGGAGAGCCAATTGGGGTCACAGGCCCACTTACAAATACATCCACTCCGGGGGCATGGCACATCAACCCTTACTTTGTGCAAGGCCCCTCTCAATTTTCTTATGCCATGGGGCAGTGGGGGTTAGTTGGTTCAGACCCCTTAGAAGGGACCAGTAATAGGTTTAATACTTTGTCTAGTCAGCTAAGCTCCTCACAGCTGCCAGCGCAGAGAGGTCCCACGGATTTTTGGGGTGGGAATAGATTTGGGGACCCTAGGGCCATGTCCATGATGGCACCTTGGCCCTATTGGCCTGGTGTTAATGCCCCTGTTATGCCACCATGGCCTTGGAGTAATTTTAATGCGCCGGGGCTAGCCAGAATGATGGGACGTCAGTGTCTTTTACACAGAGTCAAACCTCTGTTAACACACCTGTAGTTAACGTCTCCGCCGGTTTAGTTGGGGGTAGCAATATGTCTGTTGCCAGTGTTCCTGCTTCTAACGTCAATCTTGTTGCAGATCCTTCCTCTTTAGCCTCCCGCAGACCTTGCAGGGTGTCTCGCAGCAGGTCTCGCCGCCGGGATCTTCAAGGTGCTACCCAAGACAACCCTGTTGCAGCTACGGTTGGTGCCCCGTCAGCTGATCGAACCCCCCTTCCGAATTCTTCAGTGGACGGACAGGTCCCGTCTGGGGCTGGGACAAGTGAAAGCACGACGGCTGCTGCTGCCACTTCATCGGCCACTGCGCAGGGTGAGTCTGCACCTACGGTGCTAATTGATGACGACTCTATGTCTTTTTCCTCTTCCTCTTCTTATTCTTCGGCCTCTTCTAATGTGTTAGGTAGACTTGGTAGGGCCATTGCACGACACCTTAAGCAGCGAGCTCAAAAGCGTTCAGGTCAGGCTGTTACTCCTGCGGCGTTGCCTCGCGTTGGCATGATGCATTGCGAGAACATTGCGCTGTCAAGGGGGGTTAGGCCTCAGGTTTTAGAACATATTAAAAAAGGTCGTTATGTTGACATGTTCGCCATCACGGCAGAGGGGAAAAAGGCGTTGCATGAGGCAAAAAAAAAGGGGGCAATGGGGGAAGAAGCATACTGTTCCTATAACCGCTGGTTTTATGCGTGGTGCTCTTTTGCACATTGTTATGTGGAAACTCGTCCAACAGAGTTCCAGGACGTTTTGCACATGATATTTTGGTGCGCACCAAAGGCAATGCTTGGAGGAGGTACGATGAGGAATTCCGTTGTAAACAGGACAGTCAGGTTAGCCTGCAATTGGGGGTTAAAGATGTTGAGTTATGGTTAGAGGTAACTCAGCAGGCGTCGGCTTCGGCAATTGAATCGGCATCATCATTGCGCTTTCCAGGACAGGGGCATGGAGGTTCTTCCGCCACGCCTAAGCCCAAATGTTATGCGTTCAACAACGCCATCTGCCCCAGAGGGCGTCATTGTACCTACGCGCATGCCTGCATTAAATGCAGCGGTAGACACCCAGCCAAGGATTGCACCAGGCCTTCCGCCGCGTCGGTCGCTCAGCGTACCTCCTCCAGCACAGGCACTCGTCAAGGCGCCATCGCCAATTAACTTGTGCAAGCTCCGTGAGTGGCTAGCTCGCTATCCTGATAGCCCATGGCAGATTTCTTGTTGCAAGGCTTTACGGATGGTTTTACTATTCCCATTATTAAGCCTGTTTCCACCGTATGTCCTCGCAACCTGAAGTCCGCCCGCCAATTCCCTCAAATTTTAGACGAAAAAATCAAGAAGGAGACACAATTAGGTAGAATGGTGGGCCCCTTTGCGGACCCACCTTTCTTAGACCTCATTGTGTCTCCGATCAGCGTTGTTCCCAAAAAACGGTGGGAAAATTTCGCCTAATTCAACACGTCGTTCCCATACGGTAATTCGGTCTTGCACGCGTGTGGTGTACCAATCTTTGGAGGAGGCTTTAATGATGGTTCGCGGTTTTGGTCATGCGGCTCCCATGGCTAAAATCGATATTGAATCCGCCTTTCGACTTTTGCCACTTCACCCATCCGTTTTTAAGTTCATGGGTTTTAAAGTTAATTCTGGTTTCTTTATTGATTGTTGTTTGCCCATGGGATGTTCGGTGTCATGTGCATATTTCGAAAGTTTTAGTTCCTTTTTACATTGGTGCATCGTCGCGGGCACAGGTCGTGGTGGCGTGGCTCACTACCTGGATGACTTCCTGGTGGTGGGCCCTGCGGAATCGCCAGTGTGCGGGGACATGTTGTTTTCCATCAAAAGTTTGTTTTATTCCCTCGGAGTCCCTATTGCCCATGAAAAGACAGATGGCCCCATTTCTAAACTGACGTACCTCGGTATTGAGATTGATTCTGCCGAAGGACTGGTTTGAAAAAGCCTCGGGATTGGATCCGATTGATCAATGATCTCAAGACAGATCTTGGTGTCTGGGATTCCTTCTTGATGTCTTTTAATGGGGTTAGGATATGGCCTGCGCCTACTATCTATAGCATGGAGTTGCACCTCTTTACCGATGCGGCCGGGATCGCCTGTTTTGGGGCTTTCTTTCAGGGCGACTGGTGCGCGGGTCCCTGGCCTGGTGAGTGGTACTTCGCGGGTTTGACTTCTAATTTGGTCTTACTCAAATTATTTCCCATCGTCGTGGCGGTCGAATTGTGGGCTAAGCGCTTTCAGGACAGGGATATTGTATTTGTGTGTGATAACCTCGGCATGGTTGAGGCTATCAACCGACAGAGTGCATCATCACCGCCTGTTATGCATTTGTTACGTCACCTCATTCTGCGTTGTTTACAATTTAACATCAATTTTCACCTACCTGGTGTAGATAACGCGGTGGCGGATGCACTTTCTCGGTTTGATTGCCCGATTGATTAGAGCTTTGGCTCCGTACGCTAGTGATGTTTGCGTCTGGCAGGTTGTCAATTCGGGTTAGAAGATCTCGCCCTTCGGTCCACGTTGCGGAAATATAGGAAGCATTGGGACACTTGGTGTCGTTATCTACTACGTCATGGCGGGTCTCCTGCGCAGCAGTCACGCTTGCTAGGCGATTTCATGTTAAGTGAGTATAATGCGGGTACATCCCACGCCGGCATGAGCGCCATATTATCGGCCATATCCTTTTTCTGTAAATTGAGAGGCCTTGGAGATATCACGAAGGATTTAATTTTAGTTAGGGCTTTGAAAGGGTGGGGTAGACAGCAGCCAGTTCCCCCTGATCATAGGCTTCCTATTACGGTTAACATCTTAGAGAAGCTTATCTGTACGTTAGTTAATATTGCAATTGACCCTTATGAAGTTTTGTTGTTTTGCGTTGTGTTTTCCTTTGCCTTTGCCGGTGCCTTTAGAGTTAGTGAGCTTTTTGCGGCGTCCAGACACTCTAAAGATACTGGTTTGTTGGCTGCTAACGTTATTGTTTTGCAGGATGAGATTCAGTGTTGCATTCATAGAGGTAAGAAAGATCAAACAGGCAGAGGCCGCTGGTTAGTATTGGCTAGGCATGATGTTCTTTTTATATGCCCGGTGAGATGGGGTGGTCAATTTAAGGACATCCGGCCTCCTTCCTCTTTGATTTGGCTGTCTCATAAGAACGGCTCTGCATTATCTGTTTATCAGTTTAAAGTTGTTTTGCAGCGTTGTCTTAGAGCTGCTGGTTTTTCACCAGGGAAATTTGTAACGCATTGTTGCGGCATCCACGGCGGCTGCGGCGGCGGGCGCTTCTGCTTGGCACATACAGCAATTAGGCAGGTGGAAGTCGCCAGCGTTTAGGAAATACATTCGTCCTTTACATGATGTTAACTTTTAGTTACTTATGGATAGCATGTTCCCTTTTTCCCTCCCACCCCGCTTCGCTAGGGACAGGCTCTCTGGGCTAGCCAGAGGGCTACTCATCACCTTTCTAAGGTGGGGGCGAGAAGGGATTTTTCTTCTCTAAATCCCTTCGGATCATTAAGTAGTTCCCCTGTTTTAGAAAAGATTTCCGTTGTGGTGTGAGTTTTTCACCTTGTCCCTTGGCGGAGTTACCTCTTGCATTTCCTAAGTGATGCATAGAGTTATGGCTCATTGGCCCTTGCGTCCATGGCCGTATACCGGTACCGGGTTTTAGGTTTCTGGTTTGGCGGTGAACAGCTACATTGTTGATTTTAATGTTGTGTTAACTGTGTTTCTTCAGGTTTGGCGCAGGTGGAGGTTGAGCCGAAGTGGCAGGCGGAGTCTTTAAGTTATTCTTGGCCGTATCTTAGGATCGGCCTTGAGCTGAGCATTGCCCAATGCGGGTGTCCTCTTTTATCACTATCATGATAGCCGCACTGAGGCAGAAGGCGTGAAAGCGCCTTAAGGTTATTGGCTCCTGGGACAAATCGGTAGTCCCATCTTATGCATTTCTTGCTGATTTATTGCTGATTAATTTTTCCTTGACATTTTTATTGCTTATTAATTTTCTTTGACAATGTATCTGATTCAATTTGGCCCCCATCAATTGGTTAGGATAGAATTTTAAAGTTAATAAAATGATCAATTAAACATAAATTTATAGTCAATAAAATTTTTAGACCCAAGAAGAAGTTGTTGTGTGTTTATTGGGGTCAAGGGTTTTGCGGGTGGGATCGCCGGATGAGTACTCAACCATGTGGAGTTTAACAGATCAAGGATCACTTCTCCCATTGGCTGTATGATTGCAGAATATATAACACAGTTCTGTCCTTGTTATATGCATGGAGGGAAAGGTAACATACTACACTTTGTTGGCTGTACATCAGGGTAGCTGTGTGTTAGGTCTCATTGATGCTCACAGTAGGTCTCACAGTAATACCTCACTGTGTCTGCTGCTGAGGTACTCATGCTCTACCTCACTCTCAGCTGATTTTGCTCAGTTCTTGTACACACAGAAGTTGGCTCCACCCTAATAAACAGTTTGTTACAGTTCCTCAGTGTGCTGAGTGAGAATGTATGGGGGTCATCTATCCCTCTCTCTTTCTTAACTTCATCCCACAATATCTGGGTGCTTACCCCTTTATGCAGCCTATGTCTCACTCAGGTGAGACCCCTGGACAGGGTCTTGGGTTTCTGAACCGTATTCACAACACCGCATTTTTCTTTAAAGACCGCATGTACGCAATCTACGTAATGAAACACTGTGTAGATAGCGTAAAATAGTTACTACGCATGTGTAGTAGCTGAAAATGGACAACTAGGCACGTAAGTAAAAAAAAATGTGGTGTTGTGAATCCGGTCCTCTGTCTCTGGTCTGCAGCAGTTACCATGGTATGGCCATAGTTGCCGACTCTCCCGGAATGTCCGGGAAACTCCTGAAATTCCGCAGTTCTCCCGGTATCCCGGGAGAGCCGACAAATCTCCCGCAAGGGACCAGAGGTGTAGCTAGTTGCCATGGTGCCCGGAGCACAGGTATGTTGCAGCGTCCCAGTACAATACCTAAAGAAAGTGAGGTGCTATAGTTGAAATTGACTCAAAACAATGCGTGAACAGAATTGACTCAAAACAATGCGTGAACAGTTGTTTGTAATATTTATTATACAGTTTTTTAGTTTTAATTTTTTAAACAATCAAAACTTTACAAATATACCTCATTTGGATAGGTCCCTATTGTTATTTTTAGAGGTCAAAAAAGTCATTAACAGATTTATAACAATTGTTTAAAAAAATAACAACAAAAAATACATGACCCCAAAACCTAAGGTGATTGCTCAGATTTTCCACACACACACACACACACACACACACACACACACACACACACACACACACACACACACACTCTTGTTGATTTGGGATCTCCTGCTGTACTTTTTAACATTTAACACCACCATTATATACTATACTCAATATAGAGAGCACTACCAGTATACTATACACAATGTAGAAAGCACACCTGTGATCTATACATTATATAGAGTCCACAAGTGATCTATACACAATATAGACATTACACCTTTGATAACTATATAGGGTTGTGTGGAACAATGGGAAAAATAAATATCATATTAATAAGAGTGCAAACTGTCATAATCTCCAGAAACCGAAGTTATCTACATTCAGTAAAAGGATAAATAAATCTGCAGCCGTTGTCTGGGGCTGTGGATTACTGGGGCCCCTCCGAACCTCAGGGTCTAGCATAGCTTCCCCCCTTGTCTCCCTCCCCATAACCTTGTCTGTATGATAGTAAAGTAGAGTACAATATACATCTAGATAGCTATGCTAAGGAAGTTTGATCCTTTGCCCAGTTAGTTGGAGCAGCAACCAAGTTCACAGGCAATTATTTACATTAGACAAGGAGAAAAGATGGTGGAAGAGACTTGAAGATGCGGATCACACAAAGTGAATGGACCCAGTTGGTGAGAGCGATGTTATAAGATGCTCTTTCACACAATTTCACAGCATCGTAGTAAGACGTTCGTTTAACTGTTGTTTATCATGTGTTGTGGACAATAATCTGCAGAAAAACCACCATTATGTACCCAGCTTATGATTTGGTTAAGAAAGAGTTATTAATTTTTAATTTTTGATTGCAGTCTTTTGTAAAGCTATTTGGATTCGGAAAGATGATGTTGCAGGTCATAAGAGCAAATGATTGTATCAGGTCTTTGTCCAGCTACTTGTCAGAAACTGATATTTGAATGGGAATTAGAGGAAATTCATTTTGGTCCTCCTCTGAATTGGAGGCAAAAAGAGATGAATTGCTTTCCTTTACGGATATGTGAGGAAAAATAAAATGAGTGCTACCTTTCTGAAGCACTAACTATAACTGTTTTAGGTAGAGCAATGATGGGGAATACCATATACACTCTTTAGATTGATGGGAAGTAGATGTAATCAGAACTATTTTTTTTATATATTTGCTTTTTGTTTTCTTTATATTTCTGTTTGTTGGAGCATACACTATTGTACTATAAATATTATAAACATCAACTACTTCAGTTGTATTAATTACCATATGTAAATAATCTGTATTCTTATGTAAAATGCAGAAGAAATAATATTCTGCTACTTAACTAGGCTGTATCCTGCAGCAGTGTCTACAATAAATAATTCATATGCAAAATACAGTCCTGTCATCATCTGAAATCTGATTAAGTTTTCTACAGTAACTATTTTACATCCATGGGTCTTCCTGAATTTTCTTAACGAAAAAAAAAAGATATACCTGTAATTTAATTAGAAAAATATTCATATATTTTGCAGAAATGTTCCCATTATCCTTTAGATGCAGCTTCACACTATGAAGAAACCCACGCTGCAGTTCTCTTTATTATAGTGTGTCAGGATGTAGCCAAATATCTTTTGTATAGATTAATATCTGGATATAGAGTGACCTTCAGTTGGCCAGGATTTGGTTTTAGTTTATGGCACTAGCTTAAAGGTAGTGTGGCAGAACGAGTTATGACCTGTCAGGTTATGGCTCCTGTCATAAATGTATCAGGATATTTGGGGGTCATAAAAGTCAGATCTCTGATGAAGAGTTTGTCTAGAAACAGACCTGTCACTTTTCACAAAGGTGGGGGCTGTTGCAGAGGAGCATATTTTGCCTTTAAAAGGTGTAGTCCAGATACATAACTTGTACACTTCATGGGACTTTCAAAACTAAAGAGGTGTCCCTATTTCTGGTCTGTCCTGACCCGGAAGGTTCTTTGCGTACGTGCTTTCTATATTTTCACCTTTTTATTTAATAAGAAACTATTTTGCATGTTGTATGTCAATTTTGTTATTCATTTGTAAAAAAGCATTGTGATTTTTATCATATTAAATTAATAAGTTCATGTCTCTGTGTTCTTACGGATTCACGTGTCAGACCAGCTTGGTTATTAAACTTAATGGTAACAGAAGGGATTATTTTGAGTTTAGGATAATTCTGATAAAGACTAAGTGTGATAAATTTGTGAAAAGAAGAACCTAAGACCTCCTGTGAATAGTCATGGTGGTGGCAGCTCATTAGCAATAAGTCATATTTGGGGTGGATAAGGGGCATTAGTCATTGTAGAACAGACCAGGTGGCTGTTGTGATTAATCCCTGTGTCCCAGATAAGTCACGAAAGCCTCAGGTGAGGTCAGGGTCGTGACAAAGTGAAACAAACAACAACAATAAAACCTACACAGTTTTCCACTGCTTTACAATCAAATGTCTGGCACCTGTTGTAACTAATAATGATGATAATCCTAACAGAGACCACAAGTTCCCACACATTATGGCGTCTGAAGTACTGTCTGAAAAGATATATAGTAAGAAAAGGACTAAAATTATGTGAGACTTGCGTGGTTCGATTTTTATTTACATATTGGCACCAAAAATTTACAATTAAAGATGAGCGGGTTCGGTTCTCTGAGAACTGAACCCACCCGAACTTTGGGATGTGAGGCGGGATCCAAGCAAGGCTCGGATCTCCCCTCGTGCCTCGATGACGTAATCGAGGCAAAACCTCATCATCCTGTTGTCGGATCTCGCAGGGTTTTGGCATTGCTCACAGAGAGCAATGACATGGCGGAGGAAGGAGAGCGGAGGAAGAAACGAGGGAACATCAAAGGTAAGTAAGGGGATTTGATGGGAATACTAGGAAAGGCTGGAGACATTTTGTGAATACTGGGGAGAGGCTGTAGGGACATTATGGGAATACTGGCAATCTGGAGACATGTGATGGGGTATTCTGGGGCTCTGGAGACATATGATGGGGGATACTAAAGGGCTGGAGACATTATGGGAATACTAAGGAACTGGAGACATTATGGGAATACTGGGGAGAGGCTGGAGGGACATTATGGGAATACTTGGGGGCTGGAGACATATGATGGGGTGTCTGATGTTCTGGAAACATATGATGGGGTATTCTGGGGGTCTGAAGACATGATGGGTGATACTGGAGGGCTGGAGATATATGATGGGGGATAAAAGGGGCTGGAAACATGTGATGGGGTTACTGGTGGTCTGGAGACATATGATGGGGTATTCTGGGGGTCTGAAGACATGATGGGGTTACTGGGGCTCGAGACATATGTTACTGGGGGTTTGACTGCAGTGCTGTGTGACAAGGGGCTGTCACGTGAGGCTGTGTACAGTGTAGGGGTTGTGTACTGTATAGGGGCTGGGTACTGTATAGGGGCACCACTATACTGTGGTTGTGCGCTGCCCAACCTCAGTGTATGACCGATTGTCTTTTTTGCGGACAGATTTGTGCGGCAATCACAATGTGGGATAATGCCCCCAAAATAATATAATATACTAATGTATCACTGTATAGGGTGCTTTGTCCAACCTCATTGTGTGACCGATTGTCTTTTTTGTGGACAGATTTGTGCGGCAATCACAAAGTGACTTCTGTCACTTATCTTAGTCATCCAGCCAACCTTTTGGCCTAAACTGGATAAAAAAACAATATTGTGAGCTGTAAGGTGTTCAAAATATACTGGAAATTAGTGGAAATTAATGTTATTGGGGTTAATAATATTGTATCCACAAAAACACCCCCCAAATTCTGTGATTTTAGCTGTTTTTATGATTTTATAAAATTAAAACCAAAACCAAAACACACAAGGGAGGTTTTGGCAAAACCAATCCAAAACCAAAACACAAAAAAAATACAAAACCAAAACACGAAAAATGGCCAGGCGCACATCTCTACTTACAATACACTGAGTTAGCACCACAAATGTTTTACAGATTAAATCTTAGTAAGCAGACCCTTGGTATGTATATTGTACAATGAACACGCCTCCCAACCTCTGCACCAATCAGGACAAAGCCAATTCCAGGAAAAAAGGGAAGATCCCTAAAACACAGGACCGTCCCTGCAAAAATAGGATGTCTGGAAAGTATGTGTTATGTTTACACTGGTGCCCATTCAATTTACACTGTACTATCAGTATGAACAAAGGCTACACTGAATATATTTCAATTTAGATTTTAAAACAAAATGCTAAAAAAATGTTTCACTCATATTTACTTTATTTCTAGTAGTGAGGAAACATCAATAATCAATCAGCAATCAAAAAATTTTCACATATACAAGAAATGAAATTATATTGGTCATCATAGTTATTGATATGGGTAGGGAGCGAGGGCGTGGATTATTGATTCACCCCCCACCCCCCCCAAACAAAAAGAGGGGGCCATCTAGAGAAGAGAAGAGGCATCCTGTAAGTCTATATGCCAAAATTACCAGTAGCATTTCAGTCATATAGATATATCAGTGATCAGCCAACCAGCGATACTTAAGCACAACGGGCCTGATCCAGAGCTACGACCGCAAGCGAGCGTACGCTCATCGTAAGCGAAAATTCGGGAAAAAATTCGCAACGCGCATGCCCAGTATAATAGCTTCCGGTCGCCTGGGCGTCATGAGCGAATAGCGGTCGTATTGTGAGCGTATTTTTCGCTCGCGGGGCGTTCCTTCAGTACGATGTTTTACTACAGGGAGGCGGGGATAGCCATTTAAATTGTACAGTATGGGCGTGCTAAGCCCGTACGCTCAGCGTTTTTGTGCGAAATTTCGTACGGCCGACGGTCGTACCCAGTGTAGGGTATAGGCGTCGTAAGCAGGTACTTTACTATGGGAGTGTTAGGGGCGTGTATGTTTATTCGCACGGTCGAACGTACGCATTCGTCCGTCGTGCGAATTTTCGTAGCTCTGGATCAGGCCCAACACCTCTATTGGCCATGGTTGACCAAAAGATAATAAACACACAACACATCCTACTTTTAACTAGCATCCTTTTCCCCCCTTTTTTTTAAACTTATATTTACACATGAGCCAGGGTCATCTGGCTGTACACATTATACAATTATCAGGAGGATCTCCCGATTATCAGGTAATAATCTCTGCTTATATACTTCAGATTATTTCTCTGTGTTCTCACTTAATGTGCTATGGTATTTAACAGTACTTGGGTTTCATTCCTCCTAACTTATTTAGCTGTTACAGGATGTGAGGCACGCCAAAATAAAATATAAAAATTATATAAAAATTATATCTTGCCCCTCCAACCTAAAAATGTTTAAATCCACTGCTATTTATTGCAGGTAGCATGCTGAATTGTTAAAGTATTACTTTGTTAATTAGAGATGAAACATACATTCCAAGGTTACTCCCATAATAATACATCTTTTACATTATTGCTTTTAACTTAATATGGGAAATCAAAGAAAGCTCCTGTTATTCATTTGGCCTGAAACTTTCAAAACGTTTCTCTGTAATTGATACCTAATACAGGACCTGATTCCGACTTGAGTGCTTTAAGAACACACAGAATAGTAAAAGTCCGCACTTATGTGGCAAGTATACTCCCATGACACTCCCCTCTGACAGACGAAATTTAGCTGACTTCCGAGTTCCATAATCCTACCTTAACTTCTCTGGGCTGGATCCAGACTTAAAAAGGAGCTTGATATTAAGAGAGGAAAGTTACTCCTGGGCTAAACCATGTTGATTGCAGGGGAAGTCAAGTTAATTGGATTCTTTGCATGCAGGGATATATCTTTGAATTGCTTACTGCCCACAGATACTGACCAGCTTTACTTTTACACTGTTAATTAGACTTGGACCGGGAAATATCACCTCATGTGCACGTGCGGAAATCAACTCCGTACATTGTGAGATCCGATGTGTAACATCTGCAGCACGCATACGCAGATCACTAACAAATGCCAACTTACACACGGCATGTTTATGTTTGCGAACTTTAAGTCTGAGTACGTCCCACAGTTCCTATAGTTTATACCCTGAATGGAGCAAAATAAATAGACATAACCAGGTTCCCAGGTTTGCATATATACAGTGTTTTAAAACTTCATGTAAGTGCATACTAGGAGGTGACAGATAAGGTCAAGGATGATATCGCACTAGAATTGTAAGTTGGATATGTGTTTTCTAAATCAAGCCATGGTGAAGGAACCTAACATTATATTACTGACCTTCAGTTTGTCCCTCTAACCTTAAACTACCGTCATAAATCACAGTTGAGGATATAACCAATATAGATGATACTGTACATGGAAAATTCATACTCACCAAAAATCTTTTCTTCAAATCTACACAGCCTTGTTGATACACTAAATATGTTCATATTTCATTGTATAGTTGCATTTACTATCCAGATCACATCTAAAAGATGCTTACATTCTGTTAATGCTCCATGACACAGTTGCGAGTTGCGAGTTTGAGGAGCTGGGAGCAAACGGTCCAAAACGGTCCTAAAATAGGGCCATTCGCTATGGGGACCCACACTCGTTTTCACCTCTGGAGGCTACCACTCTTTATTCAAAAGAAATGTGTCCCTTTTGTGCAGCCTGCACTATAACACACATGTAGATGTGATACCTATGCTATAAGAAATAGGTGTGATAGGCGCTGCTGATAGTAGTGTCTCTAGGAAATGATGATAAAAATTTAAATATGCCCTAAAATTGGAAATGGTGGGGGTGAAATATACTGTGGGTAATCAGAGATAATTGCTCCTGAGAATCCTTTTACTCGTGGATGTGATACCTGTTCAGTTTTTGGAGAGAGTGTGGGTTATGAAAAATCCTGGGAGGTCAGAGCAGCACTACATCAATTTTCCATGGAGCATGTGCTGTCAGAAGCTGCTCACATACCTGTCTACTTGCTTTTAATAACTTTAAATAAAAAAATATATATATGTTAAAGGTCTAGGGTTTAGGATTATACACGCACAGACAAATGTTTGAGAAAGGTTTATTTTCACATAACAATACATAAATGAACTATGACACAAAATGTATCAGTATGAATTTTGTTTAAAAAATGCTAACTTATTTTTTTTGTTTAATACCTATTCTAAAAAAAATGATATGAACAGTGGACCGTATTCAGAATTAAGAACGTCTGGTAATTTACGCACGCAAAATGCGTAAGTGGGGTGATTTCTATTCAGGGCGCATGTGCAGACTATGGAGATACGAAGCGTAATTGGAATGATGCGTAAGTAATTTCCGTACTTCAAAATATGCGTACGAACATAAAAGATCGGACGGATTATTAATAAGTAGGCATCATATGGAATGTAAATAGCAAAAAATGGTTGTGGTAATGCAGTAGATGTGCGGTTGTATTTGCGAATGTTCAACTTCCGTCACATATACGCACGCTAACGATAAGGTTGCTTTCACAATACGGAAGTGTTCCGAAATTCATTACTTTTGCAAAACGTACTTATTTTATATTAACGTACGGATCTATTAAAATCTTCTTAAATCTGAATCCGGTCCAGTGACATGATAAATACTGAACTTGCTCTTTGCAATCAATATTATTATCTCTGTTTTTGACAGATTGAGTTAAAGATGTAACCTGTGTCTCAAATATCCCTTCCCAGCCTTCCCCCTTCCCCTTGAGTTCATTATATTAACTCGGCATTGGTACTAGCTATTGTTCTGATATTATGCTATAGTCCAGGGAGAGAATTGCACATATTCATGTTCTCTGCGTTATAGGGAAGGGAAGTGACTCCACTGGATTATCTTGTGACACACAGAAGACAGAAGACTACATAAGGAATTTATCCATGCCTCTATAGCTAAAGCTGAACTGCTTCTTACTGTACGTGATTGTCTGCTTTTGACAAATTGCTTGAATGCACTTGCTGCTATCGAAGTAACAGGGGGTAGGTGATAGATGATTAACTCTCCTCTCTCTCTAATTATTTTGGAGCCATAAAGGTTTCCGATGCCTTGACAA
Organism: Limnodynastes dumerilii; assembly: GCA_011038615.1. NCBI lineage: Eukaryota > Metazoa > Chordata > Amphibia > Anura > Limnodynastidae > Limnodynastes > Limnodynastes dumerilii. Next base: position 15,826 of record WWET01000563.1, on the reverse strand, counting down.
ATGTTGTCTGGGTTGGGGTCAAAATATTTCCACATGTAAGCAGTGACTTTTCTTGGTTTAGACATGAACTTACATTTATCATTAATGGTGGTTTAATTTCTTGTCATCGTCATCATCATCAACATCATCCTGCTTACCTTGTTCATGTCCAACACATTTTTTAGAGTGTCCCTAATCCTGCTGTAATTTAGTAATTTACAAACATCCCAAAAATCCTCAATTTTTTAGCTCTACAACATCGATATCGTTATTACTACTTCTCCATTTGTATACAGTTGAGTCATTGTAGAAGAGGAAAGAGGTAGTTATACTGTCAGAATATGAAATATCAGTTGCACACATAGCAATTATGGACACCCTTAGACACTGCTCTGGATTTTGTGAACACCCAATTTTTTCATCAGCCTTGCTGTTTTCAGGCTTGGCCATGTTGGGCACTCACTTTTGCACTCTCCTTTTTAGTAGAGGTAACAGCTACAATTACGGGACAAAATACTGCTAATTCTCTATTTGCCCATGGTCTGAGCCTATCCTCAAACACCACTGTAAGTGATACCTGGGATGTATTATTATTATTATCATTACATTCTTCAGTAAGGCTGTAAGACTGACACAATGTTTTTTTTTTAATCTATAAATGTATTAAAACCAAACATTCACAGCAAGGGAACCTGTTACAATGGATCAGACCAATATTAACATAGGATTTAGCAGATTCCTCAACAATGTTATGATGTACGCATTGTGTATGCAGTAATTAAATTGAACACAAAAAGAGAAAGGCAAGGATAGAGGAGCAGGAGAGGAAGAGGGAGAAAGAAAAGAGAGGGAGAGAGGGGGGAATTGAGAGCCGCTGGGGGCAAACTGAACAACCGAGGTAATGTGGAGCCAAGGCAACACTGGTAGGTTGCCTCTTAAGATAATGAGGGAGGGGAGGCAGTCAGAGTACTGGGCGACTGGAGCACATTTGTGTAAGCAAGGCCATTACATAGGTGCATTAGGAGAGTATGTCGGAAATAATTTGGTGAGCCAGGAGGTAGGGAGAGGATCCAAAATTTGAGATCTGTTGGGATGTCGGGGCCCACTACTCTTTGGGCAATCTGGATCACACTTTCTCAGAACTCTGATAGCTTAGAACATCCCCACCATATGTGTACCATCGAGCCTGTGGCTTAATCGCACCACCAGCAAGAAGCAGGTACCTGAGGCAGGAAAGAATGGAGTAGTTTTGGGGTTTTGTACCATCTGGTCTGGATTTTAATTTGGATATTGATAACTGAGAGACTACAGGAGCAGGTCTGATTAGTTTGGAAGATGCAGTACCACTCCTCTTCTGAGGGGGGTCTATGAGGTCCCTGTGCCAGGCTTCAACATATCCAGTTAGCCCTGTAAATTTAGTTGTCAATAAGGTCTTATAGAATATTGAGATCAAATGCCTTGAGAGAGTAGTGTTAGAGGCAATACTTTCAAAAGGTGTGAGGGCTCATTTAAAATGAGTCCTGAATTGAGAACGTGAGAGGAAATGGTGCAGTTGGGTATAGGTCCCCCTCTCAGAGAGAGGTAAGGAGAGATTAGATTGTAAATCCTGGAAGGATAGCAGGGTGCCCTTCTGCAGGATATGGCGGACTCTGGTAAGGCGTGCCTCAGTCCAAGCAGTGAGGGATTTGGACTGGATCCCCAGCGGAAAGTCTGGGTTGAAGGTGAGGGGTGCAAGGGGTAAACCCTGCAATGTGAGGGATCCTTGTCGTCTAAATCTTTTCCAAGTGTCCAAAGTGGGGGTTATGGTTGGAAGTACAACCCAGCAGAAGGAAGGGAGCCACAGAAGAAGCTGCAACAGTGTCAGAGTAAACTGTCCTTCAAGAAGCACCCAATGTTTTATAGAAGAGGGAACAGACCAATCTAGAATCCTCTAAAGGAGAGATGCAGCGTAATATGTAAAAAGGCATGGGGCCTGTAGACCCCCCCTTGTCTGTGATGAAACAAGACTTCTTGGTGACATCTAGGTTTTCCACCTCCCTAAATAAAATTGGTTAATAAGGTCTGGACTGACTTGAAGAATGACGAGAGAAGAGCAATGGGGAGCATTTGGAATAAGTATAGACACCTGGGTCGGATGTTTATTTTAATGGCGTTCAAACATTCAAACTATGAGAGATTCTGTGTGTGACTCAGTCTGGAGGTCCTTCTGCAACTCTCTTAGAAGCGGTAGGAAATTAAGATCATACAGGGATTCACAAGAGTTGGGTAAATTCACCCCCAGGTACTTAATATGGGAAAGTGACCAGGTTGAATTGAAATTTTTGACCAATGGCTGCGCACACAGAGTCATCTACATGAATCAGCAGAGCGAGTGATTGGGAGGTGTTTATTTAAAAATGTGATAGTTCCCCAAATTGTGTTAACTCTGCCATCAAAGCAGGAAGGGTGGATAGTGGGTCAGTAGCAAATGTTATGACATCATAGGCGAAGAGAGCTAAATTAATCTCTACCCCATCTGTTGTTATGCCTTTAATCTCAGGATTTGCATGGACTGCACAGGCAAGGGCTTCAATAGAGAGAATAAAAACTAGTGGGGAGAGCTGGAAGCCCTGCAGTGTGCTGTTTGCGATACAGACAGGGTCTGAGAGTGTACTATTGATTTGGAGTCTCGCTGTTGGAGTTGTATATAGAGCTTTTAATTTTTATACAAGAATGGAGGACCCAGACCCAAGTGATAAAGCACTCCCTGCATGAAGTCCCACAAAACCCGATCGAATGCTTTTTTGGCGTTCATCGATAACAGAACTAAGGGTAATTTACAGGATGAAGCCAGATGCATGAAGTCCCACAAAACCCGATAGAATGCTTTTTTGGCGTTCATCGATAACAGAACTAAGGGTAATTTACAGGATGAATCCAGATGAATCATAGCTTTAGTGGTGTTATCCCTGGCCTCACGACCAGGTACAGAGCCAATTTGGTCACCATGAATGATATCAGACAGGAGGTTCTGCAACCTGTTGGCTAAGAGTTTAGAAAATAATTTTAAGTTAATGTTGAGATGGGAGATGGGGTCACATCACACCTGGCCGGGTCCTTGCCCTCCTTAGGTATGAAAGATATGTGTGCTTCCAGAGATTGTTTGGAAAAAGGCGAGTAGGCTGAGACAGCATTAAATGCTTGCAAGAGAACAGGAAGGAGGGATGGCTGAAAGACTTTATAGAAAGTAGCAGTAAAGCCATCTGGACCCGGGCTTTTCCCTGATGGAGAGGCTTTGATTGCTGTCTCCAATTCTAGGAGGGTGAAAGGGGCGTTTAATGCCTCCCTGTTTTCCCATGAGAGTTGGGGGTATTAGCACTTTTGTAGGTAGTTGGCAATAAAGGTCTTCTGATGGAGGGGATCTCGATTGGGGAGCTGTGAGCCCAGGTTATATAGTCTGGAATAATAGTGATGAAAGGTTTTGCAATGACTTTATCTAGGGAAAGTTGCCTTAGCAAGCATTTTCCCTGGCCTATTACCCTACTGTAAAAAACTATTCCTACACTTGCAGTAAGCTAGGTACTATGTTCCTTTAGACTTTGGTCTGATCTGTTAATAAATAAACATACAGTATAGCCTTAGGCTTCCAATGTTAAAATAGTAGCGACAAGGCTCTGTATGTTATCCTATGCTGTATTTGTTACACTATATGAACGTGTTATATCCTGTCTTGGCATTAAGGGCAATCTATTATGTCCCTCATAGACATTATCTTGACCTGCCCCTAGAGGTTGCAGTTAGACTCTTCATTAATTATCTTCAACCTGGTCAGCCTGCTCAAATAGGACTTTCTCTCCCTGAGGGGGCTGCTGGTCATTATTTGTTATCCTGGTGCATGTATGCTCTTTGATCTCCTGTCTGTTACCACCTTGTGCCTTGTATATCAACTACCTTCTGTCTGTATGTATTTCCGTTTATAAAATCCTTGCATTTGGATGTTTCTTTTAGTTTTACACATGGCCTGCTTTGTTTTCTTCAGTTCTGTTTGTATTTATGTACTCTTGTATTTTTGTATTCAGTTTACCTCTGTGCCCCAGCATACAGTGTTTTCAGTTACTCCAGCTTTGTGTTTGGTACTCCCTCTGATTCCTGTTTGTATATGTACTTCATAGAGTTTCTAGCCTATGGTTTATCTAGTGTTATTCCCTGCGTTGTTATTGCTATTCCTAATATTATCTCTAGTTCACTATTCACTTGTTTTCTGTGTAGCCTTTTGTGCATGAATAAACACTGTTGATCTCTTCATTTCTGTCCAGTTATTAGGGCTTAATTACACCTGGGGCTGCCTTCCAGGGGTTGTGACCTGCTGGGCGCCTGTTGCCATCATCAGGGGCCCTAGTGAAGATCACACCTCAAGTAGACTCCATATAAGTATATTTTTGGATTCACAAAATCTTTAGAGATAGCATTCCATGTGTTATGTTGAATAAAAGCAGTTATTACATTTCTTTCATTAAAAAAATATATAAGAATGAGCAATGATTTCATCCCATCATTGATTTACATGCAAAGAAAAGAAAACTAGATAACATATGCAAGGTTTATTTATTAATATGTTGGGACACAAAAGTACTTTATATTCAGTTAAGTTAATTTATTTACCACAAAACATACACATTTATTTATCACTAAATATATCCATATTTAATTTAATGAACATGCAGTTACTAATTTGACGATTTGATAGACATAGATGAATGTTCCCATTTTGGGGTCCTTGGTGTGAATGGTCCTACGTTTAGAATAGTAAAAAGGGATGATAGATCTTGTAGATAGAACTTCACTTGGCTGATGCTGAAGCAGAAAATTGAACACAAAAAATGCATCACACGCAGAGTAAAATAGGGAGGAAGGGGAATTCCAAGGAGAGAAGAGACCTCATTTCCTGTATGAATCCTTTATAAGCCTTCCCAGCAGTGACGGAACACTCCTCTATACTTGGACCAATCAACTGACATTCTGGTAAGTGACAACTCCTGCCCATCTAGTGAGTTCAGTCTTACTTGAGTCAAATTTTTTAACGCTCCATTTCCCTATTTTTTGCATGCAGGAAAAATATAGGTTGACTTTGCTTATTGCACACAGACACTGAACTGGAAACCGTAATTTAATGTTGAGCTATAAAATCTTTTAACTCATTCTGCACATTTTAATTAGAATCAGAAATGTTTTACCCATTGAAGTTGACGTTATCTTGAGAACATTGCTAAATAAAAATTTCTTTGCAAAACATTATTTGTATTGAACAGCTAAATAACTGCAAATATTCCTGTCTATTTAAGCTATTAAGTCTGATGTTCCTGTTACGTTATTTAAAATTTTCCGTTTGATATTCTTTCTTGAGACCATTGGTAATTGCTAAATTATTCATACTTGGCCACTTTCTTCATCAGCTTCAATTCTAAGAAAAATATAGGTTTCTGAGCTGCTCATTGAAGCTGCATAAAGTCAAAATTAGTTTACATAATTTGTAATTTGCTTTAGATGTGTCATAAAATATACCATGCTTCCTAGTCCTTTGAGTGGAAAAATAATACCTGTTATAATTTGTTGCTGTATTTGTTCAATTATTTATTATTTGCCTATAAGCTTGTGTTTGAAAGGGCTTTAAGCAGAAGGTCTTGGAATGGGTAATACATCACACTGATCAGGAGCTAGTAAGCATTCTTTAACAACACATAATGGAATTGAGTTGTTAGGTCCCAAGCTACGCACAGAAGGAAATAATTCTTGGCCCCATTTGAAAATGGCATTACTGGCACCATATTCTTAATTGACTAGAGAAGATTTACATACAAGAGGCTAGCATTATCATGATAATGTTGCAACATTATACAATTTGGCAATGCAAATAGGTAAATAATGAAGTTATATAGAGTTCATACAATATATTGTCTATGATGGGCAGTTAAACATAAGGACATTGTGCCTGATCCAGAACTACGCGTCGAAGTGAATTTACGCGTGGCGGACACGTAAAATCGCTGTTTAGAACGCACTACGCATGCGCACCATAGAAAATACGCACATTCACGTAGTGTAATTCGTCTGGGCC
>WWET01000562.1:627471-641067 GCA_011038615.1 Limnodynastes dumerilii | reverse complement strand
ACTGTCATAGAGGAGGTACAGTGTACATTACTGTCATAGAGGGGGTACAGTGTACATTAGTCATAGAGGAGGTACAGGTTCAGTGTACTTTACTGCCATAGAGGGGGTACAGTGTGCATTACAGTCATAGAGGAGGTAGAGTGTACATTACTGTCATAGAGGAGGTACAGTGTACATTACTTCCCTCTCATTCACTACCTTACCCTTTCTCTTACCTCTATCTCTGACTACATTACCCTTTCTACTGCCCCTCTCTCTCTTACTACCTTACCCCTTATCTTACCTCTCTCACTACCTTACCATTTCTCTTACCTCTCTCTCACTCACTACCTTACCCTTTCTCCTGCCCCCCTCTCTCTCACTACCTTACCCCTTATCTTACCTCTCTCACTACCTTACACTTTCTCTTACCTCTCTCACTACCTTACCCTTTCTCCTGCCCCTCTCTCTCTCTCACTACCTTACCCCTTATCTTACCTCTTTCACTACCTTACCCTTTTTCTTACCTCTCACTCACTGCCTTACCCTTTCTCCTGGCCAGTCTCTCTGTCACTACTTTACCCTTTCTCCTGGCCAGTCTCTCTCACTACCTTACCCTTTCCCCTGCCCCTCTCTCTCTCACTACCTTACCCTATCTCCTGCCTATCTCTCTGTCATTGCACGGGGTAACAGCTGCCTCCCCTCAATGTTTTGCATGCTCTCCTGCCTCCCTCTCTCTATAACGCTCAGATACTCCACTATGCTGATAATTTAGTTTGTAGCTTATTGCTAGAAGGCCCGTCAGGAGTTTTGTTTTTTTTTGGGAGGGGGGGAACAACGCAAAGATGGTGGAAATGAATCACAACGACCTCAGAGAACACAGAGTTCCTGCATCTCATAATAAAAGATCAATTACCCGCAGCACGTCCTCAGCAAACGTCTTACTGCTTACAAGAAATTCAGAAAAAGAGCCCTGCGGTGATACAAATAACAATGATAATGGGACCTAACAGTAAGGGATTCTTCCCCCATGTGTGGGTGCCTGGGACAGAAACATAGATAAGAGTCACATGGCCCATCCAGTCTGCCTTGTTGTTTTATTAATCTCTGCTGACCCTAGACTCAAGATTCAGAATAAAGGAAAGAAAAGAAACCAGCGCTGTCTATCAAATATAGATATAATAAAAAAATATATCAAAGGAAAAAAATACAGGTAGATATATAAAAAAATAAAAAAAAAATAAAAAATAAAAAAAAAGATTTAAAAAAAATTAAGAAATGAAAAATATGTTACAAATCAAAATTTTACAACCTTCCAAGTAAAGTATAAAGACATTTTCAAGATTCAGGATATCCTTATATTTATACCCTAAGATGGGAGGTTATTCCACTTATCAACCACCATATCAATGGTGTTATTTTCCTGCACATTTCCTCTAAACCCAACACCCACCAGTTTATAAACATGTCCCTGTGTTCTATTACAACTCTTTCCGGATTGTGGCTCCGGAGACTATAATTCTCTGGAGCCCAACGCCTGCACGCAGTTACCACCCAACCATACATTTACCGGGTGAGCCTGACTTAAAATGTGGACAGCTCGGAAGTCAGGACAGGGAGCCATTACTGTACCACTAACATGCATCTCTCCTCCCACTATGCCACAACCCACCCAGACATCAGATTTATCGCACTTCTGATCGGTCATCGCTCATCTATCATTGCCTAGAAATTCAATGATGTACGGAAAGTTCATGGGGGTAAAAGCTCTCCACCCAGGCCCCATGAAGAGTTAACCCCCATCAGCCCCTCATCTCGGAGGATCAGACTCAGCCCCAATGTTGTGACTTGGTGAATTTGCACACAAAGTAATGCACCTGTGTAAAGATAATATACAGGATTCTTGGCTTCCAAGAGCACTTTAGGGGAATTATAGTCTTTGAAATAACTGCAGACTTAATTGCCTTTAGAAATGTCTCACTCTGATGTCTGTCACTGAAATCTTCTCATAATGAATAGAATAAGTAAAGAGCATAGAGTGAAACCAGAACAGGTCAGGCAGAGAGGAGAATGTTTTATAGAGCTATCCCCTCACTCTAATCTATTATTATACCTCATGCCCGATCAAGTCCTGTGTGGCATATTATACCAGGGAATCTCTTGTACTCCGTGATAACAGGACGGGGCAGATGTAATACAGATGTTGGATGGTTTTTGCAACCTTTCCAGCACGATCCAAATCCACGGTTTTCATTTTGCATCAGTGCCCTGAATATCCAATGAGCGTCAGTCTGACAAATCGTCAGCGACAAAATCCATGCCTCAATGAAACTTTACCGGCTAAACTGGGACTCAGAAGCGCCATTGCACAATAACACACACCACTTTGCACACAAATAACCAGACAGCGTGTCACTAAATTCCTCCCGTAATTTGCACTTTTCTGTGATATCAAACAAATAGGACATAGAACATCAGTCACAGGAGAGAAAATAGGAATGTGATACATTGAGGTTGTAATAGTAACACACGGTGGGAGGTGCAGGGGCACTACAAGTCCCAAGTGTCTATACATCTCAAAAATCCCAGGAAAGCTCTTGTTTCAGACACTTATAAGGGTTCCTGAGGTTGTGGATGGAGAGAGAGTGGGCTAGAGCACCAGGCCATATCTCCTAAGCATCTCCACCGAGGCAACAGGCTTCTACATGAGTTACACCCATTTCGACTCCCAGGGGTCCGCGTCTCACTACCGGTCTCATCACAGTATTTACAATGGTCCATATGTGTGCTAGGATTTTATTTATAACCTCTGATTTTATTCTGCCATGACAACCACAGTCACATGAAGTAATGAGCAGCGAGGCGTTGGAATTCCCCTCTGAGCTCTGTGGATTGCCCTTTGAAATCCTGCCGTGTTTGGAAGCCAGGAAAAGGGATCTGGTTTAACAGACGCTGAGCTGTCTGCAGACAGTGATGTGTGCTTGGAATATGGTCAGCTTGTTAAACATAGGACTGGTGTTGTCAGTAAAGGTCAGGCAGCAGTATTACCGTCCAATTCATAACAGGTTCCATGAGTCTGGTATCACCCTACCTGGAGCACGACATTTGCTGAGTTAGAAAAATGTCATTTACAAGAAGGAGAATAACAAAACCATTCAATGTCTCCTACAAGAAGCTAAACACGGAGGCTCGGCAGAGAGGAGAGTGGCGGTGTTCTCTCAGATAAAGGGAGCCGAGGGGATGCAGTACATTTACATTACCGTTATCAATGGTGTCCCGAGGGGGACAGTCAGCGCAGGAAGATGATTGGCTGCAGCTGGGAGTATAAATCATAAGTGTAGAGAGAAGATGGAGGAAGCGCCTGGCTGATCATCCATGCGCCACTACCAATCTGCTGGCGCTGGCTGCGGAATGAGCAGTGGCAGACCATGCCAATGACACCCTCATAATACTTACACCCGGGAAGCCGGCACCATCTGCTCCAGCGACAAGAAGCGCTGGTATTCGCTGTCCTAGAATTACCATTAATAGTCTATGGGCTAGATTTACTAAGCTGCCGGTTTGGAAAAGCGGAGATGTTGTCGATAGCAACCAATCAGATTTTAGCTGACATTCTCTAGCATGTCATAGGAAAGGGAGAGCTAGAATCTGATTGGTTGCTATGGGCAACATCTCCACTTTTCCAAACCCACAGCTTAGTAAATCTGGCCATATGGTCTATATGACTAAAACGACTTGCACCAAGATGTCCGATGTAGCTAAACGTTGCTCTGGGCATCACCTGCCTCCTCCTGTTTAGAAGCTATTGTAGGGTGACCCCTCAGTGTTCTATTATAAGGCTCATGTGGCCATAAAAGATAACAGTCCACACATTCTGCAGTGTGACAGTAACCGGTGACTACACCCAGAGGATCATTACTGTGATTGCAGATATTGTGCCGGTAGTTCTGGATACGGCCCATTGTCCCGATAGATCCTATTGTGACATTTGCTCCCATAGGAAACGCGACGAAAAGCAGCTACTACGTCTAATCAATCACAGGATAAGAGAAATAACTCTCTGGGTGAACCAGAAGAACTCGGAACAACTCAGCACTGAAAATATTCTAAGTTTCCCCATGTCATGAGTAGAGACAAAATGGCAGGAACCAAAGTTACCTCCGATCCCTAGCATGATCTACAGTCACACCTCCGATCCATTGCCTGGTCTACAGTCATACCTTCGATCCCTAGCCTGGTCTACAGTCACACCTTCGATCCCTAGCCTGGTCATCTACAGTCACACCTCCGAACCATTGCCTGTTCTACAGTCACACCTCCGATCCATTGCCTGGTCTACAGTCACACCGATCCCTAGCCTACTGTGCAGTCACACCTCGGATCCATTGCCTACTGTACAGTCACACCTCTGATCCATTGCCTGGTCTACAGTCACAACTCTGATCCATTGCCTGGTGTACAGTCACACCTCAGATCCATTGCCTGGTCTACAGTCACATCTCCGATCCATTGCCTGGTCTACAGTTACACGTCCAATCCCTAGCCTGGTCTACAGTCACACCTCTGATCCCTAGCCTGGTCTATGGTCACACCTCTGATCCCTAGCCTGGTCTACAGTCACTCCTCCGATCCCTAGTCTGGTCTACAGTCACACCTCAGATCCATTGCCTGATCTACAGTCACACCTCCGATCCATTGCCTGGTGTACAGTCACACCTCCGATCCCTAGCCTGGTCTATGGTCACACCTCTGATCCCTAGCCTGGTCTACAGTCACTCCTCCGATCCCTAGTCTGGTCTACAGTCACACCTCCGATCCATTGCCTGATCTACAGTCACACCTCCGATCCATTGCCTGGTGTACTGTCACACCTCCGATCCATTATCTGGTGTACAGTCACACCTCCGATCCATTGCCTGGTGTACAGTCACACCTCCGACCCCTAGCCTACTGTACAGTCACATCTCTGATCCATTGCCTGGTCTACAGTCACACCTCCAATCCATTGTCTGGTGTATAGTCACACCTCCGATCCCTAGCTTGGTGTACAGTCACACCTTCGATCCCTAGCCTGGTCTACAGTCACACCTCCGATCCATTGCCTGGTCTACAGTCACACCTCCGATCCATTGCCTGGTCTACAGTCACACCTCCAATTCATTGTCTGGTCTACAGTCACACCTCCAATTCATTGTCTGGTCTACAGTCACACCTACGATCCATTGCCTGGTGTACAGTCACACCTCCGATCCATTGCCTGGTGTACAGTCACACCTCTGGTACCTAGTTTACAGCTGGTCCTCTAATCTGGTGGCCAGATATGGTGGCTGGTGTTTTCCCCCTGTGTAACCCGTTTACCAAGCTTCCGGTTGTGTGACACCAGAGGGAAGACACTGGAGCTGTCAGCTACATGCTCCTCATCACTGCCAGAATTCTCATATAACAACTGGCAGCACTGAGCTCTCACAGGAGACGAGGGAAGGAAGCAGCAGCGATTCTGCTATTTATATTAATGTCAGTTGTCAGGATGTGTTCAGTCTGTAAACATCCCAGCACCCACATGTTGCTTAACGACATGAACGAATATCCAGCTCTCTCCACACTGGTAGCTGCCCCCACACAAATCATGACCCCTGGCAGTCCTACAAAGTGCGCTTTATTGAATGTGAGCCTTTATCTCCACCAGTAATGTGAATGCTGACCCTGTAATGTGTAAAGGAGAACCTCCCCCCCTCCAAATCTATTACAGCATGATATTAAAAGGCAGCATAACATGGGAGCCACCCGAGGAGCCAATGTCTTTACTGTGATGCCTCAAAGTGCTCTGTGCGCAGATGATCCACTCCAGTCGTGACACCTACCCTACGATTTCCAGTCTGTCCTCACTCAGAATTGCCTCTCTCTCGCACCTGTCCCATCATCGGAAACCAGTCATATGTCTTGCAGATCATAATTAGCGCCGAGTATGCATGATGTATACGCTTCCCACCCCAGCGATCAGAATAATCAGCATCCGGACCATTAATCTTCTGAATTCTGTCTGTTTCTTAGTATATGAGGAAGGGTGGCTTTATTTCATGTGTACAGATGCTCTATACATAGAAGATGTCACAATTCTAGAAGCCTGAGCTCTAATATTTTCCAGGGCTGACACCTGCGTCACTCGGAACAGGCTCTTTAATCTGCAATATTACATTCGACACGGCGCACCGCAGAGGTCCGCAAGTCACGCGGGTCTTATGGCAACACGGAAATCAGCTCAGCATTGGGAAACATCAGGATTTAACCAGCAGAAACGCAACGATGGGGAAAGCATTAGGACACACAAAGGCTGCTTCTCCGTAATGTTACATGATGCAGTCACATAGAGATCACAGAACATGCGTTTTACTGCCACACACACAATAATAATATCATCACCACAGGGAGACGCGTATTACCGCCACACACACACACACCAATATCATCACAGGAGACACATTTTACTGCAACGCACACAATAATAATATGATCATCATCATATGGAGACACGTATTACTGCCACACTGACACACACACACTAATATCATCACAGGGAGACGCGTATTACTGCCACACACACACACACAATAATATAATCACCGGGAGATGCATATTGAGAAGCGTGTTACTGCCACACACACACACAATAATATTATTACTAGGAGACGCGTATTACTACCACACATACACACACACACACACACACACAATAATATCATCACAGGGAGATGCGTATTACTGCCACACACACACACACACACAATATCATCATCACAGGGAGACACATATTACTGCCACACACACAATAATATAATCACCAGGAGATGCGTATTACTGCCACACACACACACAATATCATCATCATCATCATCACAGGGAGACACATATTACTACCACACACACACACACACTAATATCATCACAAAGAGACGCGTATTACTGCCATACACACAATAATAATATCATCACTGGAAGACGCGTATTGCTGCCACACACACACAATAATATCATCACCGTCAAACGCGTATTACTGCCACACACACAATATCATCATCACATGGAGACGCGTATTACTGCCACACACTCACACACAATAATATCATCACAAGGAGATGTGTGTTACTGCCACACACACACACAATAATATCATCACAAGGAGACGCGTATTATTGCCACACACAATAATATCATCACAGGGAGACGTGTATTACTGCCACACACAAACACACACACACACACAATAATATCATCACAAGGAGACGCGTATTACTGACACACACACACACACACACAATAACATAATCACAGGGAGACTGGTATTACTGCCACACACACACACACACACACAATATCATCACAAGGACACGCGTATTACTGCCACACACACACAATAATATTATTACTAGGAGAAGCGTATTACTGCCACACATACACACACACACAATAATATCATCACAAGGAGACGCGTATTACTGCCACACACACATACACAATAATATAATCACAAGGAGACGCGTATTGCTGCCACACACAATAATAATGTCATCACCGGGAGACGTGTATTACTGCCACACACACATAATAATATCACAGTGACATGCGTATTACTGCCACACACACACACACACAATATCATCACATGGAGACACGTATTACTGCCACACACACACACACACACACACAATAATATCATCACAAGGAGACGTGTATTACTAACACACACACACACAATAATATCATCACCTGGAGACGCGTATTACTGCCAAACACACACACAATAATATCATCATCTCTGGAAGATGCGTATTACTGCCACACACACAATAATATCATCACCGAGAGACGCATATGACTACCACACACACACACACACACACACAATATCATTATCACAGGGAGACGCAAATTACTGCCACACACATAATAATATCAGGAGACACGTATTACTGCCACACACACACACACACAATAATATCAGGAGACACGTAATACTGCCACACATATACACACACTCACACGCAATAATATTGTCAACAGGATAAGCGTGTTACTGCCACACACACACACACAATAATATTATTACTAGGAGACGCGTATTACTACCACACATACACACACACACACACAATAATATCATCACAGGGAGACGCATATTACTGCCACACACACACACAATAATATTATCACCAGGAGAGGCATATTACTGCCATACACACACGCACACAATATTATTAGCATCACAGGGAGACGCGTATTACTGCCACACATACATACACACACAATAATATAATCACAGGGAGACATGTATTACTGCCACACACACACACACACAATAATATCATCACAAGGACACACGTATTACTGCCACACAATAATATTATTACTAGGAGAAGTGTATTACTGCCACACATACACACACACACACAATAATATCATCACAGGGAGAAGCGTATTATTGCCACACACACACACACACACAATAATATCATCACAAGGAGACGCGTATTACTGCCACACACACATACACAATAATATAATCACAAGGAGACGCGTATTACTGCCACACACAATAATAATGTCATCACCGGGAGACGTGTATTACTGCCACACACACACACAATAATATCACAGTGACATGCGTATTACTCCCACACACACACACACACACACACACAATATCATACAATGGAGACGCGTATTACTGCCACACACACACAATAATATCATCACAGGGAGACGCATATTACTGCCACACACACACAATAATATGCCTCACCAGGAGAGGCATATTACTGCCATACACACACGCACACAATATTATTAGCATCACAGGGAGGCGCGTATTACTGCCACAGATACATACACACACACACACACACACAATATCATCATCACAGGGAGACGTGTATTACTGCCACACACACACACACACAATAATATCATCTCAGGGAGACGCGTATTACTGCCACACACAATAACGTTATCACAGGAAGACGCTTTTTACTGCCACACACACACAATAATATCATCATCTAAGGGAGATGCGTATTACTGCCACACACACACACACAATAATATCATCACAGGGAGATGCGTATTACTGCCACACACATACACACACAATATCATCACATGGAGATGCGTATTACTGCCACACACACACAATAATATAATCACCGGGAAACACGTGTTACTGCCACACACACACATAATAATAATATCATCACCGGGAGACGCGTATTACTGCCACACACAATAATTTCATCACAGGGAGATGCGTTATACTGCCGCACACACACACACACACACACACACAATAGTATCATCACAGGAAGACGCTTATTACTGCCACACACACAATAATATCATCACTGGGAGATGCGTATTATTGCCACACACACACACACACACACAATATCATCACAGGTCATCACCGGGGAACATGTGTTGCTGCCACACACACACACACACAATAATAATATTATCACCGGGAGACGCGTATTACTGCCACACACACACACACAATAATATCATCACAGGGAGAAGTGTATTATTACCACACACACACACAATAATATCATCACTGGGAGACGTGTATTACTGCTACACACACACACAAACAGTAACATCATCACAGGGAGAAGTGTATTATTGCCACACACACAATAATATCATCATCACATGGAGATGCACACACACACAATAATATCATCACAGGGAGACACGTATTATTGCCACACACACAATAATAATATCACCTAAATATGTGTATTACTGACACACACACACAATAATATCAGCACAGGGAGACGCATATTACTGCCACACACACACAATAACAATATCACCGGGAGACGTGTATTATTGCCACACACACACACAATAATAATATTGGGCCGTGTGCAGAGCCGGATGCGGCTGGAGTCTTCCGATATGAGCTACTGTGCATGCGCAGTAAATTTGTTACGACATCTACGTTACTTGTTGCAACATAGATTGCGTATACGCGGCCTTTAAGACCTGCATACGGCCCATCATCACCACCAGAAGACGTGTATTACCGCAAAACACACACACACACACAATAATATCATCACAGGGAGACGCATATTACTGCCACACACACAATACTTATATCATCATCACAGGAAGATGCGTATTATTGCCACACACACACAATAATATCATCACAGGTCATCACCGGGAAACACGTGTTACTGTCACACACACACACACACACAATAATAACATCATCACCAGGAGACGTGTATTACTGCCACACACAGACAATAATTTCATCACAGGGAGACGCATATTACTGCCACACATACACAATAATAATATCATCACAGAGACGCGTATTACTGCCACACACACACACACACAATAATATCATCACAGGGAGAAGTGTATTATTGCCACACACACACAATAATATCATCATCACATGGAGATGCACACACCCACAATAATATCATCACAGGGAGGCGCGTATTACTGCCACACACACAATAATAATATCACCGGGAGACGTGTATTACTGACACACATACACACACACACAATAATATCACAGGGAGAAGCGTATTATTGCCACACACACATAATAATAATATAATCACTGGGAGACGCGTATTACTGCCACACACACACACAATAATTTCATTACAGGGAGACGTGTATTACTGCCACACACACACAATAATATTATCACAGGGAGATGCATATTACTGCCACACACACAATAATATCACAGGGAGACGCGTACTACTACCACACGCACACAATAATATTATCACCAGGAGAGGCATATTACTGCCATACACACACACACACACACACACAATAATATCATCACAGGGAGAAGCGTATTATTGCAACACACACACACACAATATCATCACAGGTCATCACCGGGAAACACGTATTACTGCCACACACACACAATAATAATATCATCACAGAGAGACGCGTATTACTGCCACACACACACAATAATATAATCACAGGGAGAAGCGTATTATTGCCACACACACACACAATAATATCATCATCACAAGGAGATGCGTATTACTGCTACACACACACACACACACACACACAATAATATCATCATCACAGGGAGACGCGTATAACTGCCACAAACACAATAATAATATCATCATCATCACAGGGAGACGCATATTATTGCCACACACACACACACACACACACACACAATATCATCACAGGGAGACGCGTATTACTGCCACACACACAATAATAATATCATCGGGAGATGTGTATTACTGCCACACACACACACAATAAAAACCATCACCACCAGAAGATGTGTATTACTGCCACACACACACACACACACACAATAATATCATCACAGGGAGATGCATATTACTGCCACACACACAATAATTATATCATCATCACAGGGAGACGCGTATTACTGCCACACACACACACACAATAATATCATTATCACCGGGAGATGCGTATTACTGCCACACACATACACAATAATTTCATCACAGAGAGACATGTATTACTGCCACACACACAATAATAATATCATCACTGGGAGACGCGTATTACTGCCACACACACACAATAATATCATCACAGAGAAAAGCGTATTATTGCCACACACACACACAAAATATCACCACAGGTCATCACCGGAAACACGTGTTACTGCCGCACACACACACACACACAATAATAATATCATTATCACAGGGAGAAGCGTATTACTGACACACACACACACACACACACAATAATAATATCATCATCACAGTGAGACGCGTATTACTGACACACACACACACACACAGACAATAATAATATTACAGGGAGATACATATTACTGCCACACACACACACACAATAATAATGTAATCACAGGGAGACGCGTATTACTGCCACACACAATAATAATAATATCATCACTGGTAGACGCGTATTACTACCACACACACAACAAAATAATAATAATATAGGACCTGATTCACACTTAAGAATTCTTCTGATTTTAGGTGCGTATATATAAGAACAGATGCACTGCGCATGCGTAGTAACTTTTATACGCTAATTGCGTTGGACTTATGTTCGCAAATTCCGTGCTTATACACTACAAACTTAAAATCTGTAGGTTCGTAGTAACATACACAGAAATGGGCGTTCCATGAATAAGTAACTAGGCAGATAGGAAGATTTGGGTGAAGAGAGGCATTTAAATGATCAAATGAAGGTGCAATTATGCAGTTAAGTTCCTAAGTAGACGCCCTACGCCTTCAAATGCCAACCTACAGTTAAGGATGCCCTAAGGCACTCGTAAGTCACATTAGAACCAGAAAACCGGGGGCATGCTGAGGGAGTTTCATTGCTATTAGTTGCGTACATTTAGGAACCTATCGCGTTCTTAAGTGTGAATCAGGTCCATAATCACAAGGAGACGCATTTTACTGCCACACACACACACAATAATAATATCATCACAGGGAGACGAGTATTACTGCCACACACACAATAATAATAATATCATCACCGGGAGACATGTATTACTGCCACACACACAATAATAAAAATATCACAGGGAGACGCGTATTACTGCCACACACACAATAATATTAATATCATCACAGGGAGACGCGTATTACTGCCACACACACAATAATAATAATATCACAGGGAGACGCGTATTACTGCCACACACACATAATAATAATAATATCATCACCGGGAGACGCATATTACTGCCACACACACAATAATAATAATATCATCACAGGGAGACGCGTATTACTGCCACACACACATTTCTTGCCCCGACCTCGCTGCCCGGGGACATAATAAATTGGGAGTGTTCAGACCTTGCTGCACGCCGAGTGGTGGCACAGGAGGTGCGAGTGTGTTTAGCGACATTTACGTCAAAGTGCAGGAGGGGACGGACAGAATAAGGAGGACGCAATTAGGCGACGTTATGGCCAAGGCGGTGGCTGAATGAGTCTGAGGAGCTTAGGATTTGTTTTTCTTCTCTACTGAAAGTGACTTCAAAAGTAAAGAGCATGAATATTAAAGTAACAACACAACGCACATTAATAGACACACAGTACTCACAACACCCTCCATTCACATTAACACAGGTATGTGTAGAACTCATTGGAACCCAGGTGTCACTGATCTATAGTGTCTTCAGTATCTTCCAGCACTGACACCTTTCATTTTCCTTAGTGACGGATTACACACCATTCAGTGATACACGGTGGCTGTGTAATCATATACACTGAGAGACTACATTACCATCAGCTGATAAGATAACTAGAAGCCTGATCATGTCACCTCCCACCCATAGGAAAGGCTTTACAGCTACCTGTGGCTACCTAATTGGAGCAGCACTACAAGTCCCAGCCTGTCCTGGTATAGTAAGGACTCAGTGACTGATGGAGACATAGCAGCTTGTGGAGCTGGCAATCGCGTGAAATCATTCACCAGGCAGCTTTTAATGATCTAGCTGAAGTAGAGGATTTGATGCGCAGGAGAGCCATCAGACTGTAAGGGGCTCTTTAGTGGTGTAAAGACGGAGCTGGCAATGAACCG
>WWET01000562.1:607615-621178 GCA_011038615.1 Limnodynastes dumerilii | reverse complement strand
GGACCCTCTCCTGTGATACTATAGTGACGGGACCCTCTCCTGTGACACTATAGTGACACGCCCCTCTCCTGTGATACTATAGTGACAGGACCCTCTCCTGTGATACTATAGTGACATGACCCTCTCCTGTGACACTACAGTGACAAGACCCTCTCCTGTGATACTATAGTGACGGGACCCTCTCCAGTGATACTATAGTGACAGGACCCTCTCCTGTAATACTATAGTGACAGACCCTCTCCTGTGACACTATAGTGATCGGACCCTCTCCTGTGATACTATAGTGACAGGACCCTCTCCTGTGATACTATAGTGACAGGACCCTCTCCTGTGATACTATAGTGATGGGACCCTGTCCTGTGATATTATAGTGACAGAACCCTCTCCTGTGATATTATAGTGATATGACTCTCTCCTGTGAGTTCTTAGATCATATGATAAGGTGTAATATGAGATTTTACACCTTATCATACATGCAAATGAGAGCAGATTAAAGCCATGCCCCTTCAGGGGACAGGCCACACCCCCTTCACAGACACCCCTCCATGTTTACCTATTTTCAATTAAAAAATGTTTGAGGGTATGTTTGGCCAGACCATGCCATATAATTTATGAATTGGTATATTTCATGTTAGTTACGCAGTGCATCACTGTATTTTTGGAAAGGGATTTAGTGTATTGTATGAATGCTGGGGCATGTTGGACAATGTCTTTGGTAATTACCTATGGTAATGAGGCTCTTTCAGGCTTCACACCCTGTCCTGAGACCACAGTGGGGGGGTCATTAGCTTTCATCCTAAGGTACATAAACTCTCTAATTTAGAAGCCCATGGACTTGGGGAAATGTTGTTATCTGTAAATTGTGTTACATGTAACCTGTTATGTGTGAATTGCGTTATCTGTAAATTGAGTCAATGTCCTGTCTGCAGGGAATATTTCCTGACTGTAATAATTGAATGTTATATTTGAGATGGAACGGCACCGTTTGGACCTGGAGAGGGTGTTCCCCCCCTCCCAGCATGTGTGCCAAAACCTGTATATAAACTGAGCTGTGTCTGTAGGAAGGAGGTAGTCCGACAAGGATATTCCTACTGAAGTATTCTGAGGCTGGGTATATCAGAGGTTCAATACACCACTGGTCCAGAGGTCCTTATCAGGACCCAATGAAGAGCTAATAAACCATCTATTTGCTTCAAGCATTGCATTCCTGTGACCTACAGATTAGCTGACATCTAACCCGTTTCTTTGCTGATCTGAAGAGAGCCCAGCGTTCTGCCCACTCTGCCAGCTACCCGCAGCCCTGACCCAAAGCAAGGGGTTCAGGAGGACAACATCCAGACCAGGGGCGTGCAACAGCCATTCCAGTGGATACCGGGAAGAAAGCGGTACTAGGTGCCGGTGGTAGGAGCCTAGTAGAGGCAGTAAACCCCTCCTAGAGCACAGTGGGAGGAGCCAGTGACAGTCGGTCACTGGCTGTAAGAAGAAACCCCTATACCCACGGTGTAGGAGCCATATCGAGATAAGTCGTATCCCATAGTAACGTAGCAAGACAACGGTCAGGAGCACTGGTTACAGACTGGTGACAGCAGTAGGATCCGTGGATCGTGTCACATTGTCTGGCGGCAGCAGTGAGGATCCGTGTCCTGTCACAGTATGTCACATATGGTTCCTCTAACTATTCATGACTAATAAGACCCAGCAGCTAACACCCACATATTAAACCATGCCACGGCAACAGACACAAGGACATTTCTATTATGGTCATCGTGGTGGAGCTTATCTATCAGGGAGATATCTTCTGGCCTTCCCCTTGATTCTAGTTCAGAGGATCACGGTTCTGTGGTTTGTGTCATCATTGCTACAAAGAGCCGTGGTCTTACTGGGTTTTGTGGATCCCCACATTCCATTTAGAAGCTGGAGTTTAGACACAACCAGTGACTTAGACTAGAGCTGTTACCATGTCAGCGGTCTAATTCCCAGCTCTCTCTCTCTCTCTCTGGAAGATGCCACAACGCTGAAGTGTGTGGCCCTGCACTGACTACCACATGACTAGGACGTGCTCAGCCCATCCTCTAGAACCATGGGTGAGATAATAGGCAGGTACTGGGGGCCTCTGCATTAGGCACAAGCTGATGAGAGCACAGGTCCACTCCCTATGCTGCTGTCACTAAACCGGTCCTGCGTCACTGTCACCCAGCTTGTGGAAGGTGCAAACATCTGCAGGGAGCAGGGTGAAGGAAGACAGGCCTTCATGTAACCCGCCTCCTAGTCATTCCAATCTTTCTGTATTACGTTTCATGTATGGAAATAGATTGTCAGCTCCTGGGCTTCGACATGACCTGGGGCTGATGCAAATGTTTTGATGCTTATTTAATGGGTGCATTTTAGCATACATGGACCACGTGCTTCCTGCCCGTCCTTCCCATAACACACCCATCAGAATGAAAGAAGATGCCACAATAGTGCATATAGCGTGACAATGCACTGTATAAAGTCACGAGATCGGGATCACCTCTGTACATGATTTCCCCATTGCTGCCACATTCCAGTCCCCATTATCTTCTACATTCCTCTGCCGCTATGGAAAGGATCACATAGATTTCCTCTCCAGCAGACGGCTTTGTGAGTAGCGGTGAAGGTCGTTGATCAAGGTATGTGGAGTCTACAAAATAAATACAAAGCATGGAGATGATTGAATGAGGCTCACTTCACAGCGTGCTCTGTGGAGAATACCTCTCTTGCTGCCGGATTCGGTTAACAAATCATTTAATGTCATTTCAGTTCAGTTTACAAGATATTAAGGCATCGCTCATTGTCCTCATTCATGGGCCTCTATTGTTCACTTACTGACAGCTGAGCGGTGGTGAATTGCAGACGGTATTAAATCATAGCCAACGCTTGCAAAGATCACGACAAGCAGTTAAAAGACCAGTCCCGTCATTTCATGTATTATAGTGATCATTCTCATTCAGATACTTAGAATTATATATTTAACATTATAATGGTATTATGTTACAAAGACAATACGTTCATATTATTATTCACACAAATATGTATAAATATAGGCATACATTCTGTGATTTATTGGAAAAGAAATGTCAATACTTGTGATAGAAATGTCTGTGAGAGACAAAGCTGAAGCCGACGGGAAGAAAAACAGATTCATGAGGGATAAGGTTGAAGTGGATGGGTTAAAGGTAGAATCATGAAGGATAAAGCTGAAGATTATGGGCTAGAGAAGGTAGAATCATGAGGTATGAAGCTGAAGTGGATGGATTGGAGAAGGTAGTGTCACGGGTACCAGGGGAAAAAATAGACGAGCAGGTTTAAAATGGAAGCTTGCAGGTTTAATGTAAGATTTGCTCATGTAAGTACATGGATTCATAAAAAGGCAGATATGAATAGTGCAAAGACAATCTTAATGGCACCGGACTATGCCGGACTGGAACAGGTAGGCAAGGCAGTTCAATAGGCTTGGCAGGACCAGACTATGCCGGATTGGAACAAGTAGGCGAGACAGTTCAATTGGCTTGGCAGGACCGGACTATGCCGGACTGGAACAGGTAGACAATATATAGTCCAATGTACAGGCTTGGCTTACCAGACCAACTGGTGTAGAGCTTTGCCGTTAGCAGGTATGCACAGCTGGAGTTGCAAGTTTAGCTGGACAGAAGCTGGATTGCAGATAAGCTGGACCGGAGCAGGATTGCAGGAAAGCTGGACCGGAGCAGGATTGCAGGAAAGCTGGACCGGAGCTGGAGTGCAGGAAAGCTGGACCGGAGCTGGACTGTTGGAAAGCTGGACCGGAGCTAGACTGCAGGAAAGCTGGACCGGAGCTGGACTGCAGGAAAGCTGGACAGGATCAGAGTCAGGATCAGATTCAGGATTGCCAGGCACCCTAGAGTGAACAAGTTGTTCTGGCGATGAGAAGACTGTGCACAGGGTTTAAATAGTGCGCCCTGTGCACTGATTGGCTGGAAGACTGGAGCAAGTGGATCCTATTGGCCCCTCTTAGCATGTGACTCAGAGCAAGATGGCGGCGTCTATGGACCGGAGCTCTGCGGCACTTGGTCCCAGAACACATAGGGACGACAGGAGAAGACTGCAGAGGTCTGCGCTAGGTGAGTATAAGAGACTGTCACTATGCTGATGACAGTCTCCGGGAGCCTGGACCGCGGGACCGCTGGGAGAGGGCTGCCCACAGCTGGCTCCTGAGAGGGTAAGTGCAGCGTTTGCCACCGCGGCTTGTGACAGTACCCCCTCCTTTACAGGTGGCCTCTGGACACCCAATCTGAGTCTTGGCAGGATATTTAGCAAGATATTTTTTAATTAGTCTAGGTGCGTTGATGTTAGAGGCGCGGATCCAGGCGCGTTACTTGGGGCCAAATCGCTTCCAGTCCACCAAGTATTCAAGGTGGCCATGGCGGATTCGAGTCCACAATCTCCTTAACTTCAAATTCTTCTCCTTGAGTACCAGAGATCCTAGGTGGCCTTTTCACTGGTGAGGAAAACCTATTGATCACTAAAGGTTTGAGCAAGGAGACATGAAATGAGTTGGGAATAAGATAAGGAGGAAGATCCAACTTATAGGCCACTGGGCTTATGACATTACTGATTTTAAATGGTCCCAGGAATTTAGGAGCGAACTTCATGGTGGGTACCTTGAGACAGAGATTCTTGGACGCCAAACCATACTCTATCCCCTGGACATAGCGGAATAGCACTTCGTTTGTGATCTGCATGGATCTTGTACGTCTTAGAAGATTTCAAGAGTGCAGCTCTTACCTTCTTCCAAGTTGTCGCAAATTTTTTTAAAGATGTCACTGAAGCGGGCACAGAAGCGGCTGATAGAAGGGAAAAGAGTGGTACTCTAGGATGGTATCCATACGTCACTTTAAACAGAGTGTCATCCAAGGTTTCGTGATCGTGATGATTGTTTGCAGGAAAGCTGGACCGGAGCAGGATTGCAGGAAAGCTGGACCGGAGCAGGATTGCAGGAAAGCTGGACCGGAGCAGGATTGCAGGAAAGCTGGACCGGAGCAGGATTGCAGGAAAGCTGGACCGGAGCAGGATTGCAGGAAAGCTGGACCGGAGCAGGATTGCAGGAAAGCTGGACCGGAGCTGGAGTGCAGGAAAGCTGGACCGGAGCTGGACTGTTGGAAAGCTGGACCGGAGCTAGACTGCAGGAAAGCTGGACCGGAGCTGGACTGCAGGAAAGCTGGACAGGATCAGAGTCAGGATCAGATTCAGGATTGCCAGGCACCCTAGAGTGAACAAGTTGTTCTGGCGATGAGAAGACTGTGCACAGGGTTTAAATAGTGCGCCCTGTGCACTGATTGGCTGGAAGACTGGAGCAAGTGGATCCTATTGGCCCCTCTTAGCATGTGACTCAGAGCAAGATGGCGGCGTCTATGGACCGGAGCTCTGCGGCACTTGGTCCCAGAACACATAGGGACGACAGGAGAAGACTGCAGAGGTCTGCGCTAGGTGAGTATAAGAGACTGTCACTATGCTGATGACAGTCTCCGGGAGCCTGGACCGCGGGACCGCTGGGAGAGGGCTGCCCACAGCTGGCTCCTGAGAGGGTAAGTGCAGCGTTTGCCACCGCGGCTTGTGACAGCACCCCCTCCTTTACAGGTGGCCTCTGGACACCCAATCTGAGTCTTGGCAGGATATTTAGCAAGAAATTTTTTAATTAGTCTAGGTGCGTTGATGTTAGAGGCGCGGATCCAGGCGCGTTCCTCGGGGCCATATCGCTCCTTGAGTACCAGAGATCCTAGGTGGCCTTTTCACTGGTGACGAAAACCTATTGATCACTAAAGGTTTGAGCAAGGAGACATGAAAGATCCAACTTATAGGCCACTGGGCTTATGACCTTACTGATTTTGAATGGTACCAGGAATTTAGGAGCGAACTTCATGGTGGGTACCTTGAGACAGAGATTCTTGGACGCCAACCATACTCTATCCCCTGCACGTAGCGGAATAGCACTCCGTTTGCGATCTGCATGGATCTTGTACGTCTTAGAAGCTTTCAAGAGTGCAGCTCTTACCTTCTTCCAAGTTGTCGCAAATTCTTTCAAAGATGTCACTAAAGCGGGCACAGAAGCGGCTGATAGAAGGGAAAAGAGTGGTACTCTAGGATGGTATCCATATGTCACTTTAAACAGTGTCATCCAAGGTTTCGTGATCGTGATGATTGTGTGAAAACTCTGCCCATGGTAACAGCTTTACCCAATCATCCTGAGACGAAGAGACATAAACGGATAAAGGTTTCCAGGTCTTGATTGACGCGCTCTGTCTGTTTGTTTGTCTGTGGGAGATAGGCGGTCGAAAATTTGTGATTAATTTGGAGGCTCTTGCATAATGCTCACCAGAAACGAGCGGTAAACTGGACATCTCTTCCTGACACAATCTCCTCAGGGCACCCTTGAAGTGGAGTAAAACGTGAGTAATGAAAAGCTGGGCTAGAACTGGAGCTGAAGGTAACCCCTGAGGTTGCCTTCCAAGAATTCTTGTGCTGTGCACAATGAGAACAAGCATTCACATATGCCTTGATGTCCTCAAGTAGAGATGGCCATCAGTAATCACAGGAAATGAAAGCCAGGGTCTTGGTGATCCCTATGTGTCCCGAGAATTTGGAAGCATGGGCCCAGTGCAAGAGTCTTTTTCTATGGGCAGAAGGGACAAATGTCTTACCGACTGGAATGGGTTGAGTACTAGCAACCATGACAGGGTCCAGAATGAGTTGATCCTCCTTTTCTTCAGAACCCCCTGGGAAGAACAGACTGGATAAGGGGTCCACTTTACTGTTTCTTGACCCCGGACGAAAACGGAGTTGTAGGTTGAAGCGTGAAAAGAAAAGAGACCACCGGACCTGGCGCAGATTGATGCACTTAGCAGTTTTAAAGTACAACAGATTTTTATGGTCGGTGAAGACTGTAACAGGTTGAGAATATATCGCCACTCCTCCAGCGCCAGTTTCATGGCGAGAAGCTCCTTCTCTCCAATGGCTTGGTTTCTTTCAGCCAGAAGAAACTTCCTACAGAAGTATCCACAGGGATGAATTTGTACTGGGGCTTCCTTCAGCTGTTGGAATGCCTGTTGACTCTCTATAGGCCATTTCGCAGTGTTGGAAACTTTGCGAGTCAGGGATATGATTGCAGCAAGAATAGTTCTGGATGAAGCGTCTGTAGAAGTTTGCAAAGCCTATGAATCTCTGGTTGCTTCTCAGGGTGGTGGGTTGTGGCCAATATAGAATGGCTTAAACTTTGACAGGGTTCATCTGGATTTCAGTTCCTGAAAGGATGAAGCCTAGGAAGGGGATGCTGCTGGTCTCAAAAGGTGCATTTCTCCAATTTACAAAACAAATGGTTGCTCCGTAGGCGGGACAGAACCTCCTTCACCATAGTGCGATGGGTAGTCAGTTCTTTAGAAAAAATCAGGATGTCGTCCAGATATACTATCACCGAAGTGTTTAGAAGATCCCAGAAGATCTCATTGACGAATCCTTGAAGACGGCGGGGTTAAACTCAGGCCAGAGGGCATCACCAGATATTCATAATGCCTGTCCCACATGTTAAATGCCGTCTTCCACTCATCACTGCTCCGGATCCTAATTAAATTTTATGCACCTCTCAAAACTAGTTTTGTGAAAATCGTGGAACCCTTGATATGGTTGAACATCTAAGAAATTAACGGCAGGGGGTACCTGTCTTTGATGTTTATAGCATGCAAACCGCGATAATCGATGCAAGGGCGGAGGCCGCCATCCTTTTTCTTGATAAAAAAAAATCCGGCACCAGCAGGTTACGAAGAGGGGTGTATGAAGCCCCTAGTGAGATTCTCCTGAATATAGTCTGTCATGGCTTGGGTTTCTGGTAGGGATAGTGGGTATGTTCTACCTCTAGGTGGCATGGATCCAGGAATGAGATCAATGGGGCAATCCCAGGGACGATGAGGCGGTAGTGTCTCAGCGGATTGCTTACTGAAGACGTCCTGGAAGTCTTGGTATTGGACCGGAATATCAGGAGTGGAATCAGACTTGACGAGGCTCTGTGGGAGTACATGGACCAGACAATTTTGAAAGCAGGTATTACCACAACGAACAATTTGGGAGGAAATGTGAGGGTTATGTAATTGAAGCCAGAGCAATCCCAGAATGATGGGGAAACTAGCTTTAGACAAGACAAGAAACCTGTTGGACTCCTCATGCAGAATTCCTGTTCGGAATTTTACGGGAGTAGTTCGTTAGGTAATGGTACCGCCTGGAATTCGACTGCCATCCATAGCCAAGAGATAAATCTCCTCAGTGGGAATTCCTAAAGATTTTACAATGTGCATAGAAATAACATTTTTGGCGGCCCCAGAGTCAAGAAGGGCAGTCAATGGAGTCTGCACAGAATTGATCACTAGAGTAATGGGTAGTGTACAGTCTCTAGACATGGAGGACCGTGTGGTACTCCTAACTTTACCTACTCCGCGTTAGTTAGGAGTGCCCATTTCCCGGACGTTTTGAACATTGGAGACGAAGGTGACCGGGTTCAACGCAATAGAAGCATAGGTTCTCCTTCATTCTCCTTTGTCGCTCTTGAGCAGAGAGCCAAGACCTCCCAAGCTGCATTGGTTCTTCAGGAGGTGGTGTCGGATTCCTGGGCTCAGAAGACACAGGAATTTTTAGATGAAAAGTCTCCATCCTTTCTGATGCTCTCTCGCGATGGTGAAAATCCACCCATATACAAGTGGAGATCAACTTGTTAAGGGTAGCAAGTAGCTGAGAAGAAATTAGATTATCCTTAATACGATCAGCAAGTGTAAACTCCGAGGACAGTGTCCGAAATTAGACTACGTATTGTCCTACAGTTAAATCCCATTGGCGGAAACGTAGGATGTCTGTAGCAGCAGAAGTAGAGCGGCCCGGAGTATCAAAGATAATCTGAAAAGTATCCAGGAAATCCTTCAGGTTAGATAGAAGTGGGTAGTTTTTCTCTAGAAAAGGGGACACCCAATTCATGGCTTGTCCAGAAAGTAGCGAAATGATATACGCCACTTTGACCTTGTCAGAACTGAAGTTGTCAGGTTGGAGTTCGAAGTGCAAGAGACAAGTTTAGAAAACCCTGACACAATTTTGGGTCACCATCGTACCATCGCAGACAGAGTAATCCTTGGACCACTTAAAACAGAAAAAAATTTGCAGACGGGGAATGATTTTGATGCAGAACAGCGTGCTGAAAGGCACCTACTTGGTTAGCCAATTCATGCAAACAGGATACCACCTGCCCAATGGACTATGCCGGACTGGAACAGATAGGCAAGACAGTTCAAATAGGCTTGGCAGGACCGGACTATGCCGGACTGGAACAGGTAGGAAAGATAGTTCAAATAGGCTTGGTAGGACCGGTCTATGCTTGACTGGAACAGGTAGGAAAGACCATTCAAATAGGCTTGGCAGGACTGGACTATGCCGGATTGGAACAGGTAGACAATATAGTGAGGATTAATTAAAGTATGAGTTTTTAAAAGATTATCTCTGAGAGTTTTGTCTGTCATATTTACAAAGTGTGCGCTTTTTTCTCACCCAGAGGTGTGTAGCTAATTGCTGCAATTACCTTTTTTTTTTGTTTTTTTTGTTTTATAACTCACTTAGAGAGATATAGGCAGCACCTTTGGTCCTTTCGTGTAAAAAATTTTTTCAGCCATCTAAATTATCTTTTGTTTAGACAATATAGTCCAATGTACAGGCTTGGCTTACCAAACCAGTTGGTGTAGAGCTGAGTCGTTAGCAGGTTTGCAGAGCTGGACTGTAGATAAACTGAACCAGAGCTGGATTGCAGGTAAGTTGGACCGGAGCTGGACTGTGGGTAAGCCGGACTGGAGCTGCACTGCGGGTAAGCCGGACCGAAGCTGGACTGCGGGTAAGCTGGACCGGATCAGAGTCAGGATCAGGATTGCCAGGCAACCTGGAGTGAACAAGTTGTTCTGGAAATGAGAAGACTGTGCACAGGGTTTTAATATTGCGCCCTGAGCACTGATTGGCTGGAGGACTGGAGCAAGTGGATCCTATTGGCCTCTCTTAGCATGCGACTCAGAGCAAGATGGCGGAGCCCACGGACCAGAGCTCTGCGACACTTGGCGCCAGAATGCACATGGTGATGCCAGAAGACTGCAGAGGTCGGGACTAGGTGAGTATAGGAGACTGTCACTATGCTGGTGACAGTCTCCGGGAGCCTGGACCATGGGACCGCCAGGAGAGGGCTGCCGACAGCCAGCTGCTGAGAGGGTAAGTGTGGCGCTCATCGCCGCAGCTCGTGACAGGTAGAATCATGAAGTACGAAGCTAAAGTGGATGGACTGGAGAAGGTAAAATCATGAGGGAGAAAGCTGAAGTGGATAGGTTGGAGAAGGAAGAATCATAAGAAATGAAGCTGAAGTGGATGGGTTGGAGAAGGAAGAATCATGAGGGAGGAAGCAGAAGTTGATGGATGGAGAAGGTAGAATCATGAGGGAGGAAGTAAAAGTGGATGGACTGGAGAAGACAGAATTATGAGGGAGGAAGTTGAGGTTGATGGGCTACAGAAGGTAGAATCACGAGGGGTGAAGCTGAAGTTGATGGGCTGGAGAAGGTAGAATCATGAAGTACGAAGCTGAAGTGGATGGACTGGAGAAGGAAGAATCATGAGGGAGGAAGCTGAAGTGGATAGGTTGGAGAAGGAAGAATCATGAGGGAGGAAGCAGAAGTTGATGGGCTGGAGAATGCAGAATCACGAAGGATGAAGCTGAAGTTGATGGGTTAGAGAAGGTAGAATCAAGAAGGATGAAGCTGAAGTTGATGGGCTGGAGAAAGTACAATCAAGAGGGAGGAAGCTGAAGTCGATGGGTTGGAGAAGGTAGAATCATAAGATTTAAGACCGCGTATTTGCAACCTACATTGCAAGAAGTAACGTAGATTATGTTACAAAATTACTGCGCATGCGCAGTAGCACATTTCTGAAGACTCTGGCTGCAAATGCAATGCGGCAGGAGCTCTGCATATGGCCCTTTATGTCTAGTTAATGAAAATTTTTTAACGCCATGTCCATTGCATTGGATTTTTACCGTTATATATATCTATTTATTAACTGCATAATTTTGGCATTTTTATTTGTTTTATTTCTTATATGGTTTTTCTATCTTTCATCATCTTATTGGGTGTAATTAAGAATTTGTGAATATCATCCATATATAGACTATTTCTACCTGCCGCAGCGCTATCACTGTACCATAACAACATTACAGCGTCTACAATAAGGGCCCATCAGTGCCTTTCTCTTACCTCCTTTATATTTATCTCTTAGCTGCCCCGAGACCCCAGTTCTATCCAGAGGGCCACAACCAGCTGCTGACCTACAGCGAGCAAATACCCACCAACTAGGGCTCTGGTAAACACCTGGTCAGCGGTTCAATGCATTTGGTCTGGTCGGTAGGAGTGTGAAGCGTTACAATGGCTCTACAGTGTCATTAGTACACTGCATGGGAGATTCACAGCATCAGGGACCCTATGTGGTTTCTGAGAGGCCAAGACCATTTCAGAGGTAAGAAAAAAATAAGATATGGCCAAACTATCCATCGGCTAGACCAGGTGTTCATGGACATAGTCTGCTGGTCCTTGTGACGACTGCTCTAGCTTGTAGAGAGGTAGTGTATTAATTGAAATATTTTGAGGGCTGAATGAAATGTAAAAAAACATAATGGGTAACGGGTAATTAAAGGCTGAGGACCGCTGGTCTAGACGAACCTTGGAACTAATTCTCTTAAACACTGTGAAAATGATCCCCGGTGCTCACACCGCCTGCGGCAGATGAACGGTCAGTGCTCACACTCAGTGTTAAGGCCCATTAGCAGTAAATTTTGGCTTTTGGAAAGTAATGATGTAATAATTAGTATGGCTGGAAGTTGCAGTAATTAGAGGACGTTAATTAGTTTTAGCTCAATGACAGAAGCTGAAAGGAACATTTTCACCCAGGAGTCTAGAAGCAGAATGAAGGAAACAGGCGACTGTATTGGAAAGTGTTTATTTTGGGGTAAATTATACCTTATGTAACGGAGGAACGCAATAACGTATATTTACGCCATTTATGGAAAGGTTCAGAGCCAGAGCAGATGACCAGACAAAAACACAACTTGCTTCAGATAGATAGATAGATAGATAGATAGATAGATAGATAGATAGATAGATAGATAGATAGATAGATAGAATAACATAGTGTTGTGACTCTCCACCACTGATGGGTAACAGGAGACGCGCTGGCTATAAATCAGAGAATAAGACAGAGTGTCAGCTCATCCTCCACCCACCAGTAAGCTCTTCGTCCTCTCTGTGGCCCTGTACAAGGTTGGAGGGCCACATGTGAAGTCGCCTGATGATACAAATGTCCGGGAGCGGCAGCACGCACACACCAGCAGATAAAGACGTTTCCTTTGCATCATTATCACTGAGCCGCTCCCCGGCCGGACTCCGCAGGGCGCTGATCTGCTGGGAAATACACTTCTTTTTGGCAGTAATTGGACTTTAGAAAATGTCAGATTCCTCCACATAGATAGAAGCAGCACTGACTGCTGGAGTCATTAGACAGATCAGAGGAGACCACTGCCTCAAGCTCAGGATGATAATTGCAGCAGCTACTTCATAAAAGCAAAGCATAAATGACATGATAAGGGGCCAAGACTTGTGCACAGGGACCATAAAAGCTTAGGCTCTGATCTGGCAGGACGCCAGCAAATGGTGGAAGTGTTATGAGGAGGGGGAACCATAGAAGGTCACTGCTGGAATAAGATCTGGTGGGACAGGACATTCACCCCATCTAGTATGAGTACAGAGTCTATGAGATATCCCATCAAATAGCTTTCATTTCATTGGGTGATTCAGCTCTGCCCCCAGCATGCAAAGCCGCAAATAGGAAGATGGACTCAAACGTGAGACGTCCCATGTAAACCTTGCGACTAATGAAGGCGGGATCAACACAGATGACCAGGGCCGGACTGGCCATCTGGCAGTTCTGGCAAATAAAGCACAATGTGGAACTTGAGCTTGGTGATTGGAGCAAACAAAGGCAAATCAGAGTGCTACCCTCAAATAGCAGTTGCTGCACAAACTGCCAAGAAAATGTGAATAAGAAGAAATATTGAGGTAGCGCTAAATGAACCAAAAGTTATCTCGACAGGAGAATAAGTAATATTAAATGTCAAATTTAATTAATATGCTAAAACATACAATCATAAATATAAAAATAAAAACAAATACAAAAATTCACAATGCAATGAATTGTATAGATGTCACCCATAAATATATAACAGCAAAAAGTGTAAGTCATATAATAGGAGTTGAGTGTTCCAGAGCAAGATGGCAAATGCCAGATGGGCTGCTGGGGGGCTGGGCCGGTACAGAAAGCTGCTTTATAACAGAGGCTGTCACTATCAAGTGTAGATTTTCTGCTTCAGCTAAAGCAGCTCCGCATTGATGAAGCTTTCCCCTAGTGCCAGAAAATCAGCCAATGAGGGAGTAGCATAATGACATCAGCTACTCCCTC
>WWET01000562.1:587283-598194 GCA_011038615.1 Limnodynastes dumerilii | reverse complement strand
TCTGTAAAAATGAATCAATATAAGCAGATAGATTTGACGTGAGGGTGTTAATACCTGAAATCAAGTTAGATATATAATATAGAGCAGGAAAAATTAGCGCTGCCTAACCCGATACACAAATGTACACAGACACTAGTATGAAAGCATGAAGTGGAAAAAATAAGCTGTGTCGGGGTACCGGCGCTTGGGGTTAAAAACAGAGGGAAGAAATCAAGTATCAGAAAAATTGTAACTTGTGGATGCTCACTGTAACTGTTACTCAGCTTCCTGATATTCAATAACTTGTGTCAAAAAAGCAAACACCTTAGGTGGCCTCTGTATAGTGTCCAACAGGGTATGTACTCATATGAGGATGTAATATCCCCTTCATTCACCAGATGCCTTAAAACAAAGTATAATTAGGTTATTGTGAATGGCTAAACAATCGCTCTATTACAAAGATAGAAACAACCGACAGTTCTCCTTTGAGAGAACACAAGCCTCCAGCCAGAGTCTCTAGTCAAACATGCAATACCAATATAGCTGCATGTTACTAAACACCGTGTCAGTGTTCAGCCCAGGGGGGTGAAGTGATGGATTTGTGAACTTTGGGTAAATGATAAAAAAATTGGAGTGACTGGGTGAGTTATAAATAAAAAGTGAAAAACCTCTTTATCCATCACACTCTCCGCCAGAGCCCAATTAAGGAGTATTTTCAGTTCTTAGTATTGTTTAGTGGAATCCTGTGTTAGTTTAATATAGAATCTATAAAGAATATACACCGGCGCTAGTAACTCAATTGATAACAATGCAGCTGTCACAAGGGAGATCCACTCCCTAAAGTGATTACTATAGAAAGAACAAATTTGAGACAGCTGTGATTATCAGTAGAACTCAGAAAAGAGTAATCAAACATTCATAGGCTGAAAAGGAACACAAGACCTTTTTATAAAAATGTATAATTTATTTAAACATAATATAATATTAGAATGTTTCTACATTTTAAATTCTAAGGCTCGTCCGGAACTAAAACCTGTAAACTTTAAAGTGGTTATTAGCAGCAACCAGGTAGCGCTAAGATGAAACACTATATGATATCCAGAAACAACAAAGTAGCGCTATAATGATAGACAGTGTGGTGATCAATAGCAACAGAGTAACACTATAATGATGTAAACATAATCCGTGCAATAGACAGTTACTAGGAGACTTTGTTAATATGTTAATATGCAATAAAAGGAACAGTCTGACGGGGAGGAATTATTTTGATATTTTGAATGCACACAATTGCTCAGCTTCTAGTGGATAGAGGACAACAGTTATTACCCAAACACTTGGGAAAGTGAAAATGATGATCCAAGATACCTTAGAATGTCGCTCCATCTTATGTCCTTAGATGGCCAGCACAATATAACCAATATGTAGTAAGCAGCGGCTAGTTGGAATATCCCAAGCCGTGGGAGTAGCCATGGTCCATGGCCTTTGTAACAAATCATATCAAGAAAGGCTAGAGGAACTAAACATCTTTATCTTGGAGCAGAGAAGGGAGAGGGGGGACATGATAGCAGCTTTCAAATACAGCAAGGGTTGTGACCAGCTAGAGGAGGGTACCATTTTTCAAAAGAAAAGGTGTAATAGAACACGAGGGCATGGATACAAACTGGAGGGTGGTAGATTCAAAGGAAATGTGCGGAAAAATTACTTCACTGAAAGGGTGATAGATAAATGGAATATTCTCCCATCTGAGGTGGTGGAGGCCAATACAGTAGAACAATTTAAACATGCCTGGGATAAATATAAGGGTATCCTAAATTGTAAACCAAATTGAGGGTAAATAGGGTCTAGGGTCAGTATAGTTTTGAATAAACAAATGGGCAGACTAGATGGGCCATGTGGCTCTTATCTGCCGTCACTTTCTATGTTTCTATGTAGGAGCAAAAGAAAGGCCCCTCTGCAGGAGAGATATCTGAGCCGGTTCCAAAACCCTAGATGACAATTTGATAATGCCCTTATTGGAATCAGTGGTGTTTTTCATTTTAGATTTTACTGCCCACCCCTTGTTCCCCGGACTCTTTGGACCATTTTGGGGTTCTCACTAGGAGGGGTTCGTAAGGGTTGGAATGTGCTGCAGGAGGGGATAAATCCCTCTTCTGACCCCAGGCAAAAACAGAATTAATACTGTTATGTTTAATTTTGGGACCTGATTTGTCATTTCCTTGATCTCTTGGTGGATCACCATTTGGGAAATTTATTTTTTGTAGTTTTTGTTGTTGGGTAGATAGGCCTCTATTAGCAACCCTCTGTTCTTTAGGGTGCTGTGAGAGGGAACCCCTACGATTTCCCTCAGCGGGATTAGACTGGTTTTGTCCATTGCGATTAGATTTATAAACTGCCTTGTTTTTAAAATTCTTCTTATAGTCGTACACTTGTCCGGTGCTGTAGTCTTGTATGTCGCTGGAATTTTTTCTTCGATAATGGAACTCTCTAAATTACAAGTGATCTTATTAATCCTTATTCATTTTTCCTGAACATCCTGATCTTTACAGTATGGTTCCAAAGAGGATTTAACCTTTTTAATCTCATTTGCCGTTTTTTGCGTTTTAACATCTCTATATTTGATCAGTAGTCTCATCAATGTTCTTGAACATGTGACCAAGGCAGTATCCCAGGCCTTAGTGAGGTCTGGGTCATCTGTCAAGGCTAAAGGTCTAATAGGACACTATTATACCATTGGACCTTTATCTGAACATGGCCACAAAACAATTGTAAGAGGCATAATTCCAGGAACACTTGTGGGCCGTGACCCTGTATAGCCAGGTTTGCCGCCATATCTTATTAGATCTTGCTTACACTGGCTTGTTTCTAGGTTTTTATGTATAGAACGAGTAAACGTTTATTCTCTTGTGTTTGATTCTGTATATTGATTTTCATGTATTCTCTGAGCGGACACAGGACCTCGTTGATAGTCACTAATATCTGTCCTTCCTTTCTGTGTAGTTTAACAAGCTGCAACTGAGAGACGATAAGGAGGTGGCACCGAAGCCTGAGAGTAATGGTGAGTGTGGCGGCTCTGCCGCTGTTGTCTGGCTCGCGCTTCCATTGCGTTCAGTCTGTGGCGGGTTACTTCATGTACGTGTCTGGTGTATTCTGTGTCCAGTCAATGTGACAAAAGCAGTGACCATGACACGAGATGTTACCGAAGGCTTTTGTGGTCACGATGGCTGCAGGCGTTACGCATGGACTGGACACGTTGTCCAGTGTGAGGCTGCAGACTGAGAGAGGAGCACATGGGGTGTGTGTAGCTCTGTTATTGATGCTCTTCATGGCCTTATACTGGCTTTGCTTCTATCTCTTCCAGGCACAGACTCCACAGAGAGCAGCAACGGCACAGAGCCCAAGGCCGGTAGCGGGGGCGGTGAGGAGAAGTCCGAGGAGGACGATAAAGGTGGGATGTTACCTTTATTTTCAGTATTACATTCTCCAGGCGACGCCTCATTAGGGTGTATTAGTGCGTCCTGAAGGCATTGAGTGATGGGTGTAGGGATGTTAGAACGTCCCCTCACCGGTGTATTAACGTGGACTTGTTTTATTTCCTCAGAGGATAAAGCTACGCAGTCGCTGCTGAACAAACTCATACGCAACAACCTGGTGAACACCACGCACCAGGTGGAGGTTCTGCAGAGGGACCCGAACTCTCCCTTGTACTCTGTCAAGTCCTTCGAGGAGCTGAGGCTGTAGGTGTCTTGTGGCTTTATCTGTGATATTCTGTGTTGTTGTTGGCTGGATTCTTACCTGGTAACTGCAAGAGAACAGTGATAATTATATTACGGGGCCAAATCTCTCGCCTGCGTCTCCACGGCAACAGGCTGGGAGATGCTGTGTCTGCACTGATGGGTTTATTCCTTGCTCTCACATCCAGCAGTGTCTAAAGAGATGAGCTGCTATATCCATCGCTAGTGTGCATATCGTTTCTACCAGCAAATATTGCTTCACTGTGAACCGTGTTTCAAGGATTAGTTCTAGAGGGATTCCTGCTTTGGATATAAAAATAAGTTTAAAGTGGTTTGTTTTGACGGAACTGCTATAGATGCTCATGTTATGGGAGAGGAGGCTATTAGAGCCCACAGAGTCTTTCTGAAACAACTCTGCACACTGAATCATGTGACTGTGGTTGACATGGTTGTAAGTGTTCAGCCTGGAGGATATAAAGGAGGTGGTTCTTGGCCTGCCCCTGTGATCTGTTTGATACTTGCTGTTGGTAATCTCTCCTCGTGTCTTATCCGGTGTGCCCTTGTTTTAGTAGCTCGTTTCATGTGTTTCAGGAAGCCGCAACTCCTACAAGGAGTCTACACCATGGGGTTTAACCGACCTTCCAAAATCCAAGAGAATGCGCTGCCGATGATGCTGGCTGAGCCGTAAGTGTACCGCTAGGTCCTCGGGGCGGGTGACCGCATCTGTTGTGTCCCTCCAACCTGTGTTATATTTTAGGCCCCAGAACCTGATTGCTCAGTCACAGTCCGGTACAGGGAAGACGGCGGCCTTTGTCCTAGCGATGCTGTCCCGGGTGAATCCTGCAAATAGGTATCCACAGGTAAGTGCACGGGGTCTCTGGTGGAAATAATCTCTCCCTGCCATGCCTGGCTCGCGTGGTCTTTATGATGGAAGTGCTGGTGTCTGCGCCGTCCGGCACTGATCTCCTGCCTCTCTCCCCCTGCAGTGCTTGTGCCTCTCACCCACCTACGAGCTCGCCTTGCAGACTGGAAAGGTCATTGAGCAGATGGGGAAGTTTTATCCGGAGCTGAAGCTGGCCTATGCTGTCCGAGGAAACAAGTGTGAGTAGCGCTGCCGGCGTAAGTTATGTAAGCGCGTTCTCTCGGGACGTGGGGGTGTGACCCCTGAAACACGCGTAGTATGCAGCCTGCTTGTCTACAGTGAGGAATGTGGTTAGGTTATAACACATGGGTGAGGATTATTCCTTGGAGAGTGCAGCGCAGGAGCCAGTGAGGTCACTGATCACGTAGTCACTCACTAGGTGTCAGTGCAGCCTATCTGGTCACTAGGAGCCAGTGACATCACTGAGTGCAGCCTATCCGGTCACTAGGAGCCAGTGACATCACTGAGTGCAGCCTATCTGGTCACTAGGAGCCAGTGACAAGCCTATCCAGTCACTAGGAGCCAGTGACATCATGTAGGCTGCTGTCTCTGTGTGTGATTGTGTAACTGGCATAACCTCATTACGACATTCAGGGGGTCACTGGCTCACACAGGAGTCACCTTTTGGTTGTAATTGTAAGCAGGAGAAATAGTTGGCTTTTGCCAGGAGGCTTCCTGCTGCGGGGTGAAAGGTATCCTTGCTTCTGCCCCCTTATGGGCTTCCTGGAGTGTCCTGTTATTGCCCCTTGTATGACATGTGACGGTCTATGTTGTCCTCAGTGGAGCGTGGACATAAGGTCCCGGAGCAGATTGTCATTGGTACGCCCGGTACAGTGCTGGACTGGTGCTCCAAGCTGAAGTTCATCGACCCCAAGAAGATCAAGGTGTTTGTGCTGGACGAGGCGGATGTCATGATAGCCACCCAGGGACACCAGGACCAGAGCATCCGCATCCAGAGGTGAGTCTTGCTCCTCCCCTCTCCTGTGTGTTTTACCCCCGCTGGTCGTGACGGAGATGCCCTGTTGCAGGATGTTGCCTAATGATTGTCAGATGCTGCTCTTCTCGGCCACCTTTGAAGACTCCGTCTGGAAGTTTGCTCAGAAAGTAGTTCCGGAGCCCAACATCATCAAGCTGAAGCGTGAGGAGGAGACGCTGGACACCATTAAGCAATACTACGTGCTGTGCAACAACCGCGAGGAGAAGTTCCAGGCGCTCTGCAACATTTATGGTGCTATAACCATCGCACAGGCCATGATTTTCTGCCACGTGAGTCCTGATCCCGGCGTATTGCGGAGCTGCTGATTGGATGGGAGTAGGGTGGCTACATTAGATGTTGTTTTTCCTCTTCAGACCCGTAAGACGGCATCTTGGCTGGCAGGGGAGCTGTCCAAAGAGGGCCACCAGGTGGCGCTGCTTAGCGGAGAGATGATGGTGGAGCAGAGAGCCGCAGTCATTGACCGCTTCAGGGATGGCAAAGAGAAGGTGTTGGTTACAACCAATGTCTGTGCCAGAGGTGAGTTGTCCGTATAGCCTCCTGGTGTAACATATGGCACAGGCTGGTAAGAAACCCTTGAATGTTGTCATGGAAACCGGTTCTGCCATTGCTTCTGTCCTGTCACATGGTGAATGTAATGTCCCAACCCCTGACTTGCATGAAGCTGCAGCCGTGTACAGATCTCTCCGTCTCTCTCCTCTAGGCATTGATGTGGAGCAGGTGTCTGTGGTCATCAACTTCGACCTTCCCGTGGACAAAGATGGCAACCCAGACAACGAGACTTACCTCCACAGGATTGGCCGCACCGGGCGTTTCGGCAAGCGGGGTTTGGCTATTAACATGGTGGACAGCAGACACAGCATGAACATCCTTACTCAGATCCAGCAGCACTTCAGTAAGTGTCATGTCACTGGTGGTGAATGGCCGTCTGTTGGCAGAGCGCCTGTTCCGCCGGTAATGGGGCTTCTAGAGGGCTCTCTGACGCTGTCTTATCTCCTGTCATGTCTCCCCCCTCAGATAAGAAGATTGAGAAGCTCGATACAGATGACATTGACGAGATTGAGAAAATCACCAACTGAGACCCTGACCAGTCCCACTTCTGTACCGGGGTTCGGCTTACCAGCGCTGTAACGGCGGACATGTTATCATGGGCGCTGACGTTACCTCGGTCATAAGCCCTGCGATGGAGACTAGAGACATTGAAGCTGATGGATTTTAGTGTAGCCTTAAAGGAAAACCTCATGATTTTGTTTGGGACTTTCAGCGCGTGGACTAGGCGTGACTCCTCTTCGACACTCGCCTCTCTGGCACCTTGTGTGACACCTCTTCCTCATAGAATGGTGACCGGTCAGTATGGCCTGTCCTGACCGTCTGCGGCCATTCTCCCAGAGGTTTTCCTCTGAATATCCAACTTTTATTGTGGATAACTTTTTTTTATTTTTAACCTAGTTTTTCATATTTAATTTAGGATTGTATAACGTTCCAGGACCATCCCTCTACCCTTAATAAAGCTACTTCCCAGGGGGAATAACA
Source organism: Limnodynastes dumerilii (assembly GCA_011038615.1). Taxonomy (NCBI): domain Eukaryota; kingdom Metazoa; phylum Chordata; class Amphibia; order Anura; family Limnodynastidae; genus Limnodynastes; species Limnodynastes dumerilii. The sequence goes on along the minus strand of WWET01000562.1, from coordinate 591,035 downwards.
GGGCTTTTGTGTGGTTTCCAGAAAGATTCTACCACCTTCTAGACCATGATTATTAGAATCTAATGGGTTCAGGATTTGGGCCCTTTCTTTTGTAAGGAGCTTGCCCAGGTCTTGCAGAGCATTGCTGTGATACAGTGGCCTCTCCCTTGTTTGCAGGCACTGGATTCTTTAAGGACTGGCTGTGCGTGCGTGCGTGCGTGCGTGCGTGCGTGTGTGCGCTGGTCTGCAGTAGCTGTAATCCATTTCTCTGCTCTTGCTGCCCTTAGGACTCTTTTACCCCACCCCTGGGCTGACTTTCACTTAAAATTAGCCTGTCTCACTATTTTAACAATTTTGTGGTTTAGATTTTGCTTCAGGACTGAAGCACCGATGCTTTTACCAAGTAAAAAAATGATAATAAATAAACTCTTCCTAAACTTTTAGGGAAATGGATGAATAAGTTAGACACCAGAGAGGCTCCCGCTTTCAGGACTGATGGATTCTTGCTGCTCTGCTTTGGTTTTCCTTATGTTTTGAATAAATAACAAAAAAAACAAAGTGTTATTATTGCAATGCTGACCTCTGTGCGGTTATTCAGTCGTGCTGTAGACATGTTAGGAAACATATGACTTGTGTAAATGCTCCGTATTCTAGGGACTTGTCCATTACTTCCTGCAAGTCTAATTCACTGCTGGAGCTGATAGCGAGGGCTTAATATCGATGGTACACTGTTCAGGCTGCAGCATCTATCGCATTACACTGTACCCAGGTTCAAATGTAAAGACTGCAGGTATTTGAGCTGCTGTGACATCACTGGCTCTCCACCTCTCCAGACACATAATCTGGCAGATGTCCGGTATTCTGTTCCTGACTGAGAGCTCTGGGCTAGATCCAGGATAAAGTAACTGATGTACATAAGTGAGCTCTGTTCAGGTTCTGCGCATGTGCAGTATCTATACTTCTGTAGGTGTGCTCTGGTGTTTAAAGTGTACAGTAAGAGCTGGGTTTAGCCCTTGCATCGGATCCTGTATTGTGTGCGGAACATGTAAGGTAGGAGAGTGGGGGTGGTGCCGTTCTGCATGCGGAGGCTATGTACAGCAATTCCTTGTCTTGTGTCACATCATTGCTGTCCATACAGTGTGTATTGTACTCTGCATAAGCCCAGGGGGGACAGCACAGGGTATGTACAGGAAAATGTGCTTATATCGTGCACCCAGATCATTCATATAGACTGTTTCATCGTCCAATCGTTCTTTATTAAATAAGTACAATTAGTTTAGATATGTAGGTTACAAAAGTGATCTTGCAGCACAGCAATTTCTAGACTGGAATATACATACAGTGAGCACAGCACGCCCTCCAGGCTGGATGATGAATTACATTGGTCCGTATTACTGCCATAGACTTTGATCTGGTCCCCAGGGGATTCTAGCATTGACCCAGGACAGACATCTGTAGGGGATCTGGGTGGAGGTGTCCTGGCACAGGGACTATCTCTGCCAATAAGCAGGGATACAGCGTCCTTGTAAGTGATAATCTTTTGTTCAGGGAATGTTTATGCCAGAGGGTGTAGTGGCCATATAAATCATAGCTAACCGTGGCTTGGCAAAGGTTGGTGACATATATATAAAATTATATATATTTATTAATGGAGGCATGTTTAAGGCACAGATACTGCATCCAGCATGCGTGGCTGATTCGCTTCACACACGGTCCTGAGTGTGGCCTCTGTTCTCATCTTATGCATCTGGGGTTCAGTCTCTTGGCTTACACTTGTATACTGGTAGGGAGCAGATGTGTACAGAGCCCTCGCCCTCATCACTACGTGATACGTAACGGCTAGGTCTGTAAATGCCCTAATTCCACAGCAAAATCATAAGAAACAGGAATCTGTGTAGCACAAATACGTATTTGTTCTATAATGAGATTGTATGATCAGATGGATTTAGTGATCTTACGTTCTATAATGTCACAACATGCAGCCCCCGATAATATAATAAAATGATAAATGTAATATTTCTGTAATGCATAGCGCATCTCCCGCTGTCAGAGGAATATGTTATCGCTCCAGACATGGTATAAATCAAGTGCTGATACCGCGATAGGGGACGTCTGAATCCTTCTCTCCTCATCGTCCTGTGTCGAGGTAGAAACAGAACACTGATATAATCTATGAAATACCACAGAGGTTATTAAACGTCACAGACATGGCTGACACTAGATCTAGGATCAAATACAAGAGGAAGGTCTGGAGATACCAAGCCATGCAGAACAAGCTGATCAGAGCATAAAGCGTGCTCGTGGGATTCTTAATCAAGTTCATAGAAATCAAAATGTTTTGGGATGGGGAATTGTCTCTGGAATCTACCGGCCACACATAAAGCTTTTCCTGACATGTTCTTTATTCGGGCACTTATCATGCACTGCCCTATAATGCCCAGGTCTGGTACAGTCTACCCTGAGCCCTGCCAGTCTCTGGCATCAGTCCCGGTCCACCTGATGTATGCACAGCACAGACTTGTTGGGGATCCGGCAGTCCTGCAAGGTCTGCCGTAGGTCCGGGAAGCTTCTTCTAGGTACTTCCATCGTCTCCACCTTGCAATCTCTACAAGATAAGCCCATCCTTGCTTCAGCCGCCAATACCACAGCGTGCAGCGAGTCTGAGGGGTGGAAATATTCCTGGAAACGCTGGCCGTTGTGGCACCGGATAGCCAGGAGAAGCCAGGGCTCTTGGTCAGACGGCTCCTGAGCTTTTGCAGGAAGAGGAGAGTGCTCTGGTGCGACAGGCCTGTGACAGTTCCCCGCTCCTTTGATACTAGAAGCGGTTGGGGTCTTATCCCGGTAGATGGATTTGTTTGGCCGGTTGTGCTCCTCGGTGGCCAGCGTCATGGAGTTGGTCTTACTAGTCAGTTCTGCCTCTCCTGTTGTGCCAATGGATGGTAGAACTCTGTAGCGATTCAGGCTGGAGGAGAGGGGTCGCTGCGGAAGCTGATTCAGAAGCTCCGGGATGTCATCCTGTCCGACCATGGATGAAGCTCTGACTGACAACGCTCTGGGAGGGGGTGACGTGCAACTCGGATAAGGCGTCTCCACAGTGTGAGGGAAGCCCTGGGGGGTGGTCCTGGTGCGACCTTTGGCAGATTTGGGTCTTGTTAAATGCATCCTCTGGAGCGGGTCTCTGGTCCCAGCTGCATTGAAGCCCGTTGGGGCTGAGGCCATTGCTATTCCCTGTCCCTGGAACACAGAGAACACCAAGCCCTTAGAAGACAGCAGTAGCAGAATGCAGGCACCAATCCTGACACATAGCTCTTATACTTACAGTCAGGTCCATAAATATTGGGACATTGACACAATTCTCATATTTTGGGCTCTATACACCACCACAATGGATTTGAAATGAAACAAACAAGATGTGCTTTAACTGCAGACTTTCAGCTTTAATTTGAGGGTATTTACATCCAAATCAGGTGAACGGTGTAGGAATTACAACGGTTTCTATATGTGCCTCCCACTTTTTAAGGGACCAAAAGTAATGGGACAATCGACTCAAAAGCTATTTCATGGACAGGTGTGGGCTATTCCCTCGTTATTTCATCATCAATTAAGCAGGTAAAAGGTCTGGAGTTGATTCTAGGTGTGACATTTGCATTTGGAATCTGTTGCTGTCGACTCTCAATATGAGATCCAAAGAGCTGTCACTATCAGTGAAGCAAGCCATCATTAGGTTGAAAAATCAAAAGAAACCCATCAGAGAGATAGCAAAAACATTAGGT
>WWET01000562.1:508100-535361 GCA_011038615.1 Limnodynastes dumerilii | reverse complement strand
TATATATATATATATATATATATCTCTATCAATATATGTGTTTGTATGATATGTGTGTATGATATGTGTGTATGATATGTGTGTATGATATGTTTGCCTGTATGTATTTGTGTGTATGATGTGTGTGTGTGTGTGTGTGTTTATATATGTATGTATATATGTATGTATTTGTGTGTATATATATATATATATGTGTGTGTGTGTGTTTGAGTTTGTATGTTTGTATGATATGTATGTGTATATGTATGCATATGTGTGTGTGTATGTATATATGTATGTATGTGTGTGTGTTTGAGTTTGTATGTTTGTATGATATGTATGTGTATATATACAGTATATCTCTTGTGCCCTGGGCAGGGATTTTTGCAGTGTGTTGGTGGAGGATCTGGTGCGCTGGCTGGACCTTTGTGTGACGGTGATTCCGGCTATGGAGGCTTTTGTCAGCGGTTTAGGGGGAGAAGGAACAGACACGTTCAGTAATGTTCTGCTGGAAGATTCCGCCATGAAGACAAATCCGACTATTGTCACTCAGGTACCTTCCCCTGTATCCCTGTCTATAGCGCTCCCGAGTCCTGATAGATCTCTCTCCATAGAGGAGTCATGTCAGAGCTCAGAGGGGTGTTCTAAAACCTCTCTGCTCACTGTACTCATGTTGGTCATAGTAAGTAGTGGTCACCTGATAATTCCCGACCTGTCATGTGACCTTGATTCTCTCCTCTTGCAGGATTTGGTGTCGTTTTGCCTCCAGAAAGGTGAGTTGTATAGACTGTTATCCCTTGTTTATTGCCCCCAGCCAGGGTCACATCATAGACGGCAGAGGATCTCTAGTGACGTTTAATGCCAATGCTAAGATCCATCCACTTCACGCCATCCGGTATATCGTTCCTTTATCTGCACTAATAAACTGAAGAGCAATTAGCCATTACCTGAGAGCGTTGGGATCCGTGACACATAAAGGGTTAATATAGTGTCCCTGGCCATGAATAAATAATGACCGTGCTCGGTGACCGCTTTCTCTGTGGCTGGGAATTGGCTTGGGTTGCGTTTGACCGCATGGCTGCAGCAGTAAAGCGTTTGTGTGTTTGTGCGCAGGATACTATGATGCCCGGAGCCGCGTATTGATCTCACACGTGTCATGGCTGCTTCGCGTCCCACCGGAGACCATGGAGATGAGTGAGGAGTCCCTGATGCAGAGCCTGAAGCAGCACACGGAGGAGCCGTCAGAGTAAGCGTCGCGCATTTCCCAGGCACTGGGTCACGATCCTTTCCTCATACACAGACATGATGTGACATATACTGGGGAGCCGAGGTGTCACATTCACAGCTGTAACTTTGATCTGTGTGTATTCCATGTGTGCGGACATCAGGGACTGAACGCTCGGACATTGTAGTACAGTTACACCGATGTACATGGGGGTAGCATAATGCCCGCTTCCTGCACCCCTGGCACAGTGTATGGTGCGGAAGGAGAAGCACCCTATGTGTTTCCGGCCTCACAGAGAAGACATCTAGGGGGAGTTTCTACTGAGTGCAATGTGCCACCGGTACGGCTCATCCCACGAGTCTACATTACAGATTTTATCTCGCACCTCTACCATAATATATGGAAATGTGCGCACTTTCATCTGATGCCATTATCGCGCTCAGTAGAATCTATTATTACCTAGTATGTGATATTTCCTATAATATTACATGGCTCTGGGACGTCACAGCCCTGCTGCTCAGATGCTGCCGTTACTGGCTGATATAGGAGAAGAGAGATCCAACACCCGTCCTTACCTTGTGTATGTGATAAGTGATTGGCAGCCTGGTATATATGTTGTAGTTACTCACTCACCTAAGTGGCTGTATTGATGGTCGTATAATGGTTAATTTTTCCAACCTGGCCATTAAGAATTATTATATCATGTCCCCTGGCCAACATTACTGCAGATATGGAAATAGGATCAGTGATCACCAGCAGTTCATATTAGAGCCAGAAGATGGCGCTACTGTCTTATAATTGTTATAGAGCCTGATACTTATTTAATCTGAAGGTATCTCTATGACTAACATCTGTGTGTGTGTGTGTGTGTGTGTGTGTGTGTGTGTGTGTGTGTATATATATAAAATATATATATATATATATATATATATATATATATATACACACACACACACACGTGTGTAGATAGATAGCTATAATGGACCTGATTCACACTTTCTCTCTCGACAGACACGCGTACATGTCTGTAGACCAGCATACACGCAGTGTCATGTTATCGCACTCGACTCATTCCGGGGAACACGCGGTAATATGTGGTATCTTCTCCTGAGACGCAAGTCTCTGTATGAATGAAGCGTTGCTCTGTAATATGATAACAATGCCCATTATAAACCTTTGTTCTCTTCTCTCCGCTGCCTGACCAGGAGCAGTGACACAGGTATGTGGCCCTTTCATTGTCACCTCCACGATAAATCCCTGTTATTCTCCTATGTCATGACGTACAAGTGATGTCACTTCCTGTTATATTGCGTCATGTGTCCTTATAAATAACTGGAGTGACTGAAATGGACTGATCTTATTACTGTTACACAACACAACGCATCGCCTCTTTTTCTGCATAGTTTGCACAATTCTAGTATTCTGGTCGCCCATTGGTCTACTGCCTTGGTACAATTATTATTCACATAAATTCCTCCATAGTGGGAATATATTCGCATTTTGTATCTATATTATCTCTGCTATCGCCATTGTTGTCTTGTTTATGGGATATGTAGTAGAGAGAGTGTGACGAGAACCGGCACAATATACATATAACACGTGTTGCCAGTAGGCGGCGCTGTTTCCGTGTCTTTGTATTTCTGTGCACAAAGCAATGATTGTGTTAAAGGTAACACAGTGATGGCAGGAGTTCTTGTGTCATTGTGTTCCTCGCTCTGCGCCGCTTGACGTCTTCCCATAATGAAGTTGTTTGTTTTTACCTGCGTTCTGCTGGGGTTCCAGTTGTTTATATTCAGGAGCAGAGGAGATTGTCACATCAGGGGTGTTGTAAACGCCTGCGTGAGCTGCGGACACAGGAATGTCACCTGACGTTACGTCCCATCTTCATTTATACCGCTTAATGGTGTCTGGACAAGCCCGCATTGCTAATAGTAAAGCCAAAATGGCTACTTCCAGAGAATGGATGGGCCGGCAATGGTGTAACTACATTGGGAGCAGGGGACCTGATGAGTCCTCCACCATCAGGGGGCGACGTGAGCTCCCTCTGTAACACCTGGAATTGTTCCTGGGTTTGTGTTTGCTGTTTACCATCTCTCTCCTTCCAGATCTGTGCAGGCATCTCTCAGGAAAAAGGAGCTTCGGAAGAAGATGAAACGCTATCTGCTGATTGGCCTGGCCACCGTGGGAGGAGGGACTGTGATAGGTGAGGGCCATTCAGGGAGTGTGGTGCTACCGCTCTCAGCCACAAAACCCCTAATTACTAATCTGTCTTACCGTTTCCCAGGTCTGACCGGTGGACTGGCCGCCCCGTTAGTAGCTGCAGGAGCTGCCACCATAATTGGCAGTGCCGGAGCTGCTGTACTTGGATCTACCGCCGGCATTGCCATTATGGCTTCGCTTTTTGGTGCAGCAGGTGCCGGGCTGACAGGTGAGTAAGACTCACATCAGGGCATTTACATGTGGCGCTAACTATCTCTCCTTCATGTTCGTGTGATCAGGACAGTCATGTGATCTAAATAGCCATGTTACAAGATAGCCTCCCTTATGTTCATGTGAGGTAGACTCTGCTGTCAGAACAGTTATGTGATCTATATGGACATCTTTACCTCCTGCATGTTTGCGTGGAATATGTGTATGACTATTAAGGGCTTTTATATATTCTCAGGTTATAAAATGAAGAAACGCGTGGGTGCCATAGAAGAGTTTGAATTTCTACCTCTAACTGGTGGACGTCAGCTCCACATCTGCATTGCGATCACTGGCTGGCTCTCTACCGGCAAATATGGTGAACACCAGAATTTAGTACCGTTTTATATCAATGAGGGAATGAAGAGGGTGGAGTGAGGTTGATTGTGTTGGTGGAATGAAGCGGATGGGTGGAGTGGAGTGAGTGCAGTAACGGTGGAATGGAGCAGAGGGAGTGGTGTTTGGGTGCAGCATGTGGGTGGAGTGGAGTTTTGGTGGAATGGAGCATGTGGGTGGAGTGGAGTTTTGGTGGAATGGAGCAGGTGGATTGGAATAGAGCATGATGATGGCGTGGAGTTTTGGTGGAATGGAGCAGGTGAAGTGGAGTAGTGTTTGGGTGCAGTGTGTGGGTAGATGTGGAGTGGAGTCTGGATTGAGCAGAGTCTGGGTGGAGTGGCGTCTGGGTGGCTCCTGTTATTCAGCCTATTGTGATTCTCTGTACAGGTAGCTTTGCAGCCCCCTGGCAGAGCCTTCTGCACTCCATGGAGCAGTATTGCCTGGCCTGGGAGTCTAAGTACCTCATGGAGCTGGGAAGCGCACTGGATTCTCTGCTGAATGGCCTGGTGAACATAGTTGCGCAGGAAGCCCTGAAGTTCACCATCCTGTCCGGTACGTGCGCGGCGCGTCTGTAACACCGGCTGACTGCCCGCAGCTTCACCATCCTCACTCCCCTCCTGTCCTCAGCAGGCATCGTCACGGCTCTGACCTGGCCGGCATCGCTCATCACCGTGGCCAGCGTCATTGATAACCCGTGGGGGGTGTGTCTCAGCCGCTCGGCAGAAGTGGGGAAACACCTGGCACACATACTGCTCAGCAGACAGCAGGTGAGGAGCGGGGGCTAGACCAGGGGCCCTTCCTGTTATATTGGGGGCCACAGATTATACTACCCCTTTATTAAAATAGCAAGGGACATAAATGCCCTGCCTGTCTCTCTCTGCCCCGCCCCGTCTCTCTCCGCTCTCCTCTCTCTCCCCGCTCCTCTCCTCACCTCTCTCTCCCCGCTCACCTCTCTCTCTCTCCGCCCTGCCAGTCTTTCTCTGTCCCACCTGTCTCTCCCCTCCCCACCTGTCTCTTTCCGCCCCGCCGGTCTCTCTACCATCTCTGTCACTCTATCCCACCTGTCTGTTTATCATCTCCCTCTTTCTCTCTCTCTCTTTCTCTTTCTTTCTCTCTCTTTTTCTCTCTTCCCCAGCCTATCCATGCAGTAGGAGCCATTGACATCACTGAGATTGCAGCTTATCCGGTCACTAGGAGCCAGTGATATCACTGAGTATGCAGTCACTTCAAACCAGTGACATCACTGAGAGTGCAGTCTATGCAGTCACTAGGAGCCAATTACATCATTGAGAGAGCAGCCTATCCAGTCACTAGGAGCCAGTGACATCACTGAGAGTTCAGCTAGGAGCCAGTAATAGCATGTAGTTTGCCTGTTGGATAAGTCCTGTTATATTTTAGTTACACTAGTAATGGAGGCAGATAATGACACACAGCGCCCCCTGATGTCATGTGTACTGTTCTGGTAACACTATGTCTCTCCTTTTACAGGGAAGGCGTCCAGTCACCCTCATCGGCTTCAGTCTGGGGGCTCGAGTCATTTACTTCTGCTTACAGGAGCTGGCCCAGGAGCCAGGTAATGTCTATTGTCCCTGTTGTCTCTCCTGTGGGAAGGTCCTTTATCATAAGGGGAAGAGCTGTGATTGGCCGGTTCTAGAAGTTTTCCTATCCGAGCTCTGAATGTGATTGGCCAGTGACTGCCCTCCCTGAGTGCTGCCATTGTGTGAACAGAGGTGTTTTCCCATGGCAGGTAGTGAGGGGATCATTGAGGACGTTGTGCTTCTGGGAGCCCCAGTGGAAGGTGATGTTAAGAGATGGAAGCCATTAACGCGAGTTGTAGCTGGTCGGATCATCAATGGCTACTGCAGGTGCGCCCCCCTGTGGAGAGTGGGGATATTTTTAAGCCTCTTTTTACTAAAAATCATTCAGGGTTATATTGACACAAAGATGGCGGTCAGGGGTGAGGTCACCTTCCCACGAGCCCATATATAAAGTGCGTACAATCATTCACTGGATGATAAATGTGTGGACCATGCCGGCCTTGTCTCAGAGTAATACGATGAACAATTACCCCAATCACAGATCCCCAGGGGTACATTTGGGAGCCAGAGATTGTGCAGGAGGGCAATAATTGTGGCGTCTCACAGCCATTAAATCGTTACAGAAAAAGGTATCTTGGTACCGGCAGAATAGAGCTGTGTGTAGAGACATGTCTGGCGTCACTTGCACGCCAAGGAACGTAAAGGAAAAAATGCCATTACCAGAGCTGTGCCAGATGATAGGGTAGTAATGTGTGCAGCATGGGCGGCTGGCGTGTAACGTCGTGTCACTTCCTGTCCCGGCAGAGGCGATTGGTTGCTGAGTTTCGTGTACCGCAGCTCCTCGGTGAAGCTTAACGTGGCTGGACTGCAGCCGGTGAATCTGGATGACAGGAGAATGGTGAACGTGGACCTGTCCTCTGTGGTACGTGGACTTGGTGAGATTGTGACGTGATAGAGGACAAGGGAAAAGGCGTTGGGGTTTCAAGCGCACTAATACCCTGCAAAAGCCGCAATCTAACAATAAGAGGTGTCTCAATAGCACCTCAGAGAAAAGTAAAATGACACAAAGATATATATTGGTAGATATGCAGCGCTGGGTATTTCACTACGGTGGGGGGAGTGTCAGACTGTAAGCAGGTAAGTAAATATATCAACAAACAGGTGAATATATCAATACTGAGAACCCCTGAAGCCTGTAGATCCCAGAAAACCTGGGATATGTAAATGAATAAAGTCTAAATAGGTATCAATGGTGGTGTTGTAGTAGATTCCTCAGAGGACCATATCCATTCCATAAATCACAGACACAGGAATAAAAGAAAAACACTTTTATTAAATTACATTCCACATTTTCACATAAAACAAGGATGAAAAACGTCATACCAGGAATCAGTGGCACAGAAGCGAAGACGCTATTGCCACAAGATGGTATACCAGGCAAAATATATATGTGGGTTACCAGTATTATGTTTTTACTTATATATACACTTTAGCTTTTTGGTACAGATGGTAACATTTTGTGTTAAGATGTTGCTATCCTCCGTTGATATTTGCTCTGTAAGGAGTCCCTTTAAGGTTGTATTATCCCTCCGTTTTTTATGACTCTAATGGCATGTCTTAAGAACTTTTTTACCTATGTGGGGAGTGTCAGCTATGTCAGTAGGTTTCTGAAGCCTCCATAAGCCCGATATATTCCCTGAGAGAAACGGAGCAAGCTAACAACCAACCAATCAGGATTCATCACATGGACTTTAAAAGAGGAAGAGGTTCATACGCTGGTTCAGACTTTGAAAAAGGGCTGAGTGCAGCCTGAAACGCGTAGTCCCAGGACCGACCAGCTGATCTCTGATGTCATCACCGTGGGCCGAGTGGAGAGACTGCATGCATATGCCAAACACCCGGGTACACCATCTTGTGGCAATAGCGTCTTCTCTTCTGTGCCACTGCTTCCTGGTATGACGTTTTTGATCCTTGTTTTATGTGAAAATGTGGAATGTAATTTAATAAAAGCGTTTTTCTTTTATTCCTATGTCCATGATTTATGGAATGGATATGGTCCTCTGAGGAATCTACTACAACACCACCATTGATACCTGTTTAGACTTTATTTATTCATTTACATATCCCAGGTTTTCTGGGATCTACAGGCTTCAGGGGTTCTCAGTATTGATATATTCACCTACTTGTTCTCAGTATTGATATATTCACCTGCTTGTTGATATATTTACTTACCTGCTTAGAGCCTGACACTCCCCCCACCGTTGTGTAATACCCAGCGCTGCATATCTACCAATATATATCTTTGTGTGATAGAGGAACCTGATTGTATTAGCGGGGCCTGCGTTAGACGGGATACCAGCCTCCGGGCCTGTGTTACGGCCTGGATCACATGTTTCTACCATACACGGTTGCACGTTGTAGGCAGTATGCCCTCCCTCCCCCCCCCGCCCTCTTCACGGCCGCACTAATGATTGCAGCTCTCCACTAGGATGAAGAGGCCTCTTGTTTCATGTTACCAGCAAACTTAATTATCTGTAAATCCACTTTCTCGTCACCTCCATATATATTCCCTGTAATCAGTTTCAGGATTAATCCGCCCAGATGTCGCGCCGCTCTCCGTGTTTGCGGTGAGAGTACCATTTCCAAGCTTTAATCCCTATGTAGCCACTAATTCGTCAAGTAGCGAGGAGCATGTGAAATCTAGCGTTCCACAGGCGGTAAAATAACGGCAGCTCCTAGAAAATGGTTTATTACAATCCGGCGTTTCCATGACCCTCAGCAATTCCATGATGCCACTCTGCCAAATCCCTCTGTGTTCTGTGCCCTGTGACCGTTCCTGCACGGACATCGCCGCCTTCATCTGTAATGTCTACCCCTGCGAGGATCTAGGTCCATCAGACCATTGGGTGTAAAGTGGCATCGGTGTGGCAGAGGGGGTCATTTTGCCAGTTATTGGTCTTGGCATTGGCTGTCCCTACACCCTGTCTTTTCCTTGTTATAGGCATTCTGCCTGTGTTTATGGTGAGCATGTTACAGCCGCGATGAGGGTACCAGGCAGGTAACGAGCACCTGGGGCACCACTGATTAATGGCCATTATCGGTACAGGGGGGGGTTGCTGTGTGAGTGCGGTTGTTGGGTGTATTTTGTGATTCAGTATAGGGGGGGATGACGGCTGTGGTTAGCGGCACCGCCTGCGAGAGAGAGAGACAGTCACACACCGCCTGCGAGAGAGAGAGACAGTCACACACCGCCTGCGAGAGAGAGAGACAGTCACACACCGCCTGCGAGAGAGAGAGACAGTCACACACCGCCTGCGAGAGAGAGAGACAGTCACACACCGCCTGCGAGAGAGAGAGACAGTCACACACCGCCTGCGAGAGAGAGAGACAGTCACACACCGCCTGCGAGAGAGAGAGACAGTCACACACCGCCTGCGAGAGAGAGAGACAGTCACACACCGCCTGCGAGAGAGAGAGACAGTCACACACCGCCTGCGAGAGAGAGAGACAGTCACACACCGCCTGCGAGAGAGAGAGACAGTCACACACCGCCTGCGAGAGAGAGAGACAGTCACACACCGCCTGCGAGAGAGAGAGACAGTCACACACCGCCTGCGAGAGAGAGAGACAGTCACACACCGCCTGCGAGAGAGAGAGACAGTCACACACCGCCTGCGAGAGAGAGAGACAGTCACACACCGCCTGCGAGAGAGAGAGACAGTCACACACCGCCTGCGAGAGAGAGAGACAGTCACACACCGCCTGCGAGAGAGAGAGACAGTCACACACCGCCTGCGAGAGAGAGAGACAGTCACACACCGCCTGCGAGAGAGAGAGACAGTCACACACCGCCTGCGAGAGAGAGAGACAGTCACACACCGCCTGCGAGAGAGAGAGACAGTCACACACCGCCTGCGAGAGAGAGAGACAGTCACACACCGCCTGCGAGAGAGAGAGACAGTCACACACCGCCTGCGAGAGAGAGAGACAGTCACACACCGCCTGCGAGAGAGAGAGACAGTCACACACCGCCTGCGAGAGAGAGAGACAGTCACACACCGCCTGCGAGAGAGAGAGACAGTCACACACCGCCTGCGAGAGAGAGAGACAGTCACACACCGCCTGCGAGAGAGAGAGACAGTCACACACCGCCTGCGAGAGAGAGAGACAGTCACACACCGCCTGCGAGAGAGAGAGACAGTCACACACCGCCTGCGAGAGAGAGAGACAGTCACACACCGCCTGCGAGAGAGAGAGACAGTCACACACCGCCTGCGAGAGAGAGAGACAGTCACACACCGCCTGCGAGAGAGAGAGACAGTCACACACCGCCTGCGAGAGAGAGAGACAGTCACACACCGCCTGCGAGAGAGAGAGACAGTCACACACCGCCTGCGAGAGAGAGAGACAGTCACACACCGCCTGCGAGAGAGAGAGACAGTCACACACCGCCTGCGAGAGAGAGAGACAGTCACACACCGCCTGCGAGAGAGAGAGACAGTCACACACCGCCTGCGAGAGAGAGAGACAGTCACACACCGCCTGCGAGAGAGAGAGACAGTCACACACCGCCTGCGAGAGAGAGAGACAGTCACACACCGCCTGCGAGAGAGAGAGACAGTCACACACCGCCTGCGAGAGAGAGAGACAGTCACACACCGCCTGCGAGAGAGAGAGACAGTCACACACCGCCTGCGAGAGAGAGAGACAGTCACACACCGCCTGCGAGAGAGAGAGACAGTCACACACCGCCTGCGAGAGAGAGAGACAGTCACACACCGCCTGCGAGAGAGAGAGACAGTCACACACCGCCTGCGAGAGAGAGAGACAGTCACACACCGCCTGCGAGAGAGAGAGACAGTCACACACCGCCTGCGAGAGAGAGAGACAGTCACACACCGCCTGCGAGAGAGAGAGACAGTCACACACCGCCTGCGAGAGAGAGAGACAGTCACACACCGCCTGCGAGAGAGAGAGACAGTCACACACCGCCTGCGAGAGAGAGAGACAGTCACACACCGCCTGCGAGAGAGAGAGACAGTCACACACCGCCTGCGAGAGAGAGAGACAGTCACACACCGCCTGCGAGAGAGAGAGACAGTCACACACCGCCTGCGAGAGAGAGAGACAGTCACACACCGCCTGCGAGAGAGAGAGACAGTCACACACCGCCTGCGAGAGAGAGAGACAGTCACACACCGCCTGCGAGAGAGAGAGACAGTCACACACCGCCTGCGAGAGAGAGAGACAGTCACACACCGCCTGCGAGAGAGAGAGACAGTCACACACCGCCTGCGAGAGAGAGAGACAGTCACACACCGCCTGCGAGAGAGAGAGACAGTCACACACCGCCTGCGAGAGAGAGAGACAGTCACACACCGCCTGCGAGAGAGAGAGACAGTCACACACCGCCTGCGAGAGAGAGAGACAGTCACACACCGCCTGCGAGAGAGAGAGACAGTCACACACCGCCTGCGAGAGAGAGAGACAGTCACACACCGCCTGCGAGAGAGAGAGACAGTCACACACCGCCTGCGAGAGAGAGAGACAGTCACACACCGCCTGCGAGAGAGAGAGACAGTCACACACCGCCTGCGAGAGAGAGAGACAGTCACACACCGCCTGCGAGAGAGAGAGACAGTCACACACCGCCTGCGAGAGAGAGAGACAGTCACACACCGCCTGCGAGAGAGAGAGACAGTCACACACCGCCTGCGAGAGAGAGAGACAGTCACACACCGCCTGCGAGAGAGAGAGACAGTCACACACCGCCTGCGAGAGAGAGAGACAGTCACACACCGCCTGCGAGAGAGAGAGACAGTCACACACCGCCTGCGAGAGAGAGAGACAGTCACACACCGCCTGCGAGAGAGAGAGACAGTCACACACCGCCTGCGAGAGAGAGAGACAGTCACACACCGCCTGCGAGAGAGAGAGACAGTCACACACCGCCTGCGAGAGAGAGAGACAGTCACACACCGCCTGCGAGAGAGAGAGACAGTCACACACCGCCTGCGAGAGAGAGAGACAGTCACACACCGCCTGCGAGAGAGAGAGACAGTCACACACCGCCTGCGAGAGAGAGAGACAGTCACACACCGCCTGCGAGAGAGAGAGACAGTCACACACCGCCTGCGAGAGAGAGAGACAGTCACACACCGCCTGCGAGAGAGAGAGACAGTCACACACCGCCTGCGAGAGAGAGAGACAGTCACACACCGCCTGCGAGAGAGAGAGACAGTCACACACCGCCTGCGAGAGAGAGAGACAGTCACACACCGCCTGCGAGAGAGAGAGACAGTCACACACCGCCTGCGAGAGAGAGAGACAGTCACACACCGCCTGCGAGAGAGAGAGACAGTCACACACCGCCTGCGAGAGAGAGAGACAGTCACACACCGCCTGCGAGAGAGAGAGACAGTCACACACCGCCTGCGAGAGAGAGAGACAGTCACACACCGCCTGCGAGAGAGAGAGACAGTCACACACCGCCTGCGAGAGAGAGAGACAGTCACACACCGCCTGCGAGAGAGAGAGACAGTCACACACCGCCTGCGAGAGAGAGAGACAGTCACACACCGCCTGCGAGAGAGAGAGACAGTCACACACCGCCTGCGAGAGAGAGAGACAGTCACACACCGCCTGCGAGAGAGAGAGACAGTCACACACCGCCTGCGAGAGAGAGAGACAGTCACACACCGCCTGCGAGAGAGAGAGACAGTCACACACCGCCTGCGAGAGAGAGAGACAGTCACACACCGCCTGCGAGAGAGAGAGACAGTCACACACCGCCTGCGAGAGAGAGAGACAGTCACACACCGCCTGCGAGAGAGAGAGACAGTCACACACCGCCTGCGAGAGAGAGAGACAGTCACACACCGCCTGCGAGAGAGAGAGACAGTCACACACCGCCTGCGAGAGAGAGAGACAGTCACACACCGCCTGCGAGAGAGAGAGACAGTCACACACCGCCTGCGAGAGAGAGAGACAGTCACACACCGCCTGCGAGAGAGAGAGACAGTCACACACCGCCTGCGAGAGAGAGAGACAGTCACACACCGCCTGCGAGAGAGAGAGACAGTCACACACCGCCTGCGAGAGAGAGAGACAGTCACACACCGCCTGCGAGAGAGAGAGACAGTCACACACCGCCTGCGAGAGAGAGAGACAGTCACACACCGCCTGCGAGAGAGAGAGACAGTCACACACCGCCTGCGAGAGAGAGAGACAGTCACACACCGCCTGCGAGAGAGAGAGACAGTCACACACCGCCTGCGAGAGAGAGAGACAGTCACACACCGCCTGCGAGAGAGAGAGACAGTCACACACCGCCTGCGAGAGAGAGAGACAGTCACACACCGCCTGCGAGAGAGAGAGACAGTCACACACCGCCTGCGAGAGAGAGAGACAGTCACACACCGCCTGCGAGAGAGAGAGACAGTCACACACCGCCTGCGAGAGAGAGAGACAGTCACACACCGCCTGCGAGAGAGAGAGACAGTCACACACCGCCTGCGAGAGAGAGAGACAGTCACACACCGCCTGCGAGAGAGAGAGACAGTCACACACCGCCTGCGAGAGAGAGAGACAGTCACACACCGCCTGCGAGAGAGAGAGACAGTCACACACCGCCTGCGAGAGAGAGAGACAGTCACACACCGCCTGCGAGAGAGAGAGACAGTCACACACCGCCTGCGAGAGAGAGAGACAGTCACACACCGCCTGCGAGAGAGAGAGACAGTCACACACCGCCTGCGAGAGAGAGAGACAGTCACACACCGCCTGCGAGAGAGAGAGACAGTCACACACCGCCTGCGAGAGAGAGAGACAGTCACACACCGCCTGCGAGAGAGAGAGACAGTCACACACCGCCTGCGAGAGAGAGAGACAGTCACACACCGCCTGCGAGAGAGAGAGACAGTCACACACCGCCTGCGAGAGAGAGAGACAGTCACACACCGCCTGCGAGAGAGAGAGACAGTCACACACCGCCTGCGAGAGAGAGAGACAGTCACACACCGCCTGCGAGAGAGAGAGACAGTCACACACCGCCTGCGAGAGAGAGAGACAGTCACACACCGCCTGCGAGAGAGAGAGACAGTCACACACCGCCTGCGAGAGAGAGAGACAGTCACACACCGCCTGCGAGAGAGAGAGACAGTCACACACCGCCTGCGAGAGAGAGAGACAGTCACACACCGCCTGCGAGAGAGAGAGACAGTCACACACCGCCTGCGAGAGAGAGAGACAGTCACACACCGCCTGCGAGAGAGAGAGACAGTCACACACCGCCTGCGAGAGAGAGAGACAGTCACACACCGCCTGCGAGAGAGAGAGACAGTCACACACCGCCTGCGAGAGAGAGAGACAGTCACACACCGCCTGCGAGAGAGAGAGACAGTCACACACCGCCTGCGAGAGAGAGAGACAGTCACACACCGCCTGCGAGAGAGAGAGACAGTCACACACCGCCTGCGAGAGAGAGAGACAGTCACACACCGCCTGCGAGAGAGAGAGACAGTCACACACCGCCTGCGAGAGAGAGAGACAGTCACACACCGCCTGCGAGAGAGAGAGACAGTCACACACCGCCTGCGAGAGAGAGAGACAGTCACACACCGCCTGCGAGAGAGAGAGACAGTCACACACCGCCTGCGAGAGAGAGAGACAGTCACACACCGCCTGCGAGAGAGAGAGACAGTCACACACCGCCTGCGAGAGAGAGAGACAGTCACACACCGCCTGCGAGAGAGAGAGACAGTCACACACCGCCTGCGAGAGAGAGAGACAGTCACACACCGCCTGCGAGAGAGAGAGACAGTCACACACCGCCTGCGAGAGAGAGAGACAGTCACACACCGCCTGCGAGAGAGAGAGACAGTCACACACCGCCTGCGAGAGAGAGAGACAGTCACACACCGCCTGCGAGAGAGAGAGACAGTCACACACCGCCTGCGAGAGAGAGAGACAGTCACACACCGCCTGCGAGAGAGAGAGACAGTCACACACCGCCTGCGAGAGAGAGAGACAGTCACACACCGCCTGCGAGAGAGAGAGACAGTCACACACCGCCTGCGAGAGAGAGAGACAGTCACACACCGCCTGCGAGAGAGAGAGACAGTCACACACCGCCTGCGAGAGAGAGAGACAGTCACACACCGCCTGCGAGAGAGAGAGACAGTCACACACCGCCTGCGAGAGAGAGAGACAGTCACACACCGCCTGCGAGAGAGAGAGACAGTCACACACCGCCTGCGAGAGAGAGAGACAGTCACACACCGCCTGCGAGAGAGAGAGACAGTCACACACCGCCTGCGAGAGAGAGAGACAGTCACACACCGCCTGCGAGAGAGAGAGACAGTCACACACCGCCTGCGAGAGAGAGAGACAGTCACACACCGCCTGCGAGAGAGAGAGACAGTCACACACCGCCTGCGAGAGAGAGAGACAGTCACACACCGCCTGCGAGAGAGAGAGACAGTCACACACCGCCTGCGAGAGAGAGAGACAGTCACACACCGCCTGCGAGAGAGAGAGACAGTCACACACCGCCTGCGAGAGAGAGAGACAGTCACACACCGCCTGCGAGAGAGAGAGACAGTCACACACCGCCTGCGAGAGAGAGAGACAGTCACACACCGCCTGCGAGAGAGAGAGACAGTCACACACCGCCTGCGAGAGAGAGAGACAGTCACACACCGCCTGCGAGAGAGAGAGACAGTCACACACCGCCTGCGAGAGAGAGAGACAGTCACACACCGCCTGCGAGAGAGAGAGACAGTCACACACCGCCTGCGAGAGAGAGAGACAGTCACACACCGCCTGCGAGAGAGAGAGACAGTCACACACCGCCTGCGAGAGAGAGAGACAGTCACACACCGCCTGCGAGAGAGAGAGACAGTCACACACCGCCTGCGAGAGAGAGAGACAGTCACACACCGCCTGCGAGAGAGAGAGACAGTCACACACCGCCTGCGAGAGAGAGAGACAGTCACACACCGCCTGCGAGAGAGAGAGACAGTCACACACCGCCTGCGAGAGAGAGAGACAGTCACACACCGCCTGCGAGAGAGAGAGACAGTCACACACCGCCTGCGAGAGAGAGAGACAGTCACACACCGCCTGCGAGAGAGAGAGACAGTCACACACCGCCTGCGAGAGAGAGAGACAGTCACACACCGCCTGCGAGAGAGAGAGACAGTCACACACCGCCTGCGAGAGAGAGAGACAGTCACACACCGCCTGCGAGAGAGAGAGACAGTCACACACCGCCTGCGAGAGAGAGAGACAGTCACACACCGCCTGCGAGAGAGAGAGACAGTCACACACCGCCTGCGAGAGAGAGAGACAGTCACACACCGCCTGCGAGAGAGAGAGACAGTCACACACCGCCTGCGAGAGAGAGAGACAGTCACACACCGCCTGCGAGAGAGAGAGACAGTCACACACCGCCTGCGAGAGAGAGAGACAGTCACACACCGCCTGCGAGAGAGAGAGACAGTCACACACCGCCTGCGAGAGAGAGAGACAGTCACACACCGCCTGCGAGAGAGAGAGACAGTCACACACCGCCTGCGAGAGAGAGAGAGACAGTCACACACCGCCTGCGAGAGAGAGAGAGACAGTCACACACCGCCTGCGAGAGAGAGAGAGACAGTCACACACCGCCTGCGAGAGAGAGAGAGACAGTCACACACCGCCTGCGAGAGAGAGAGAGACAGTCACACACCGCCTGCGAGAGAGAGAGAGACAGTCACACACCGCCTGCGAGAGAGAGAGAGTCACACACCGCCTGCGAGAGAGAGAGACAGTCACACACCGCCTGAGAGAGAGAGAGACAGTCACACACTGCCTGCGAGAAAGAGAGAGAGACAGTCATACACTGCCTGCGAGAAAGAGAGGGGAGACAGCCACAGACCACTTGTGAGGCAGGAGAAAGAGGGGAGACAGTCACAGACAGCCTGCAAGAGAGAGAAGAGACAGTCACAAACATCCTGTGAGACAGAGGAGACAGTCACAGACACAGAGAGAAAGAGGAGATAGTCACAGACACCCTGTGAGAGAGAGAAGAGACAGTCACAGACACCCTGCGAGACAGAGGAGACAGTCACACATCGCCTGCGAGAGAGAGACAGTCACACACCGCATGAGAGAGACAGTCACACACCGCCTGCGAGAGAGAGAGACAGTCACACACTGCCTGCGAGAAAGAGAGAGAGACAGTCACACACTGCCTGCGAGAGAGAGACAGTCACACACCGCCTGAGAGAGAGAGACAGTCACACACCGCCTGTGAGAGAGAGAGACAGTCACACACTGCCTGCGAGAGAGAGAGAGTCACACAACGCCTGTGAGAGAGACAGTCACTGACCGCCTGCGAGAGAGGAGAGACAGTCACAGACCGCCTGCGAGAGAGAGAGGGGAGACAGTCACTGACCGCCTGCAAGACAGAGGACAGACAGTCACTGACCGCCTGAAAGACAGAGGAGACAGTCACAGACTACCTGCAAGAGAGAGAGACAGACAACCTGCGAGAGAGGAGACAGTCCTGGACCGTCTGCGAGAGAGAGAGAGAGAGGAGACAGTCACAGACCGCCTGCCAGAGAGAGAGGAGACAGTCATAGACCGCCTGCGAGAGAGAGAGGAGACAGTCACAGACCGCCAGCCAGAGAGAGAGGAGACAGCCATAGACTGCCTGCCAGAGAGAGAGGAGACAGTCACCGACCTCCTGCCAGAGAGAGAGAGGAGAGAGTCACACACCGCCTGCGAGACAGAGAGAGATGGGAGACAGTCACTGACCGCCCGTGAGAGAGAGAAGACAGTCACAGACCGCTTGTGAGACAGGAGAGAGAGAGAAGACAGTAACAGACCGTTTGTGAGAGAGGGGAGACAGCCACAGACCACTTTTGAGACAGGAGAAAGAGGGGAGACAGTCACAGACAGCCTGCAAGAGAGAGAAGAGACAGTCACAAACATCCTGTGAGACAGAGGAGACAGACACAGACACACTGAGAGAGAAAGAGGAGATAGTCACAGACACCCTGTGAGAGAGAGAAGAGACAGTCACAGACACCCTGCGAGACAGAGGAGACAGTCACATCACATGCTCATTTCATTCTCAGCATGTGGCCTTGCCCCTGATACCCGCATGGGCATGTAATAACCAGATTCATGTGTCCACGTTACCTGCACCACGTTGGCAACGAAGAACGGAAGCCAGGCCACAAAGAACATGCCCAGGAGGATGCCCAGCGTGAGACTGGCTTTCAGCGCCTTCTTACTGTGCTTGGTGACAAACTTCCTGCTCTCCACAGCGGGCACTGCAAGGACCTGGCACAAAAAGAGACACGGGCATGAAGGCTGGCAGCAGCACTCAGCGTTATTACATGGCACATATAGGGTCAGGACTCAGCGAGCGTTATTACATGGCACATATAGAGAAAGGACTGGGTCACAGTTATTACATGGCACATATAGAGTCAGGACCCGGTCACAGTTATTACACAGTTATTACATGGCACATATAGAGTCAGGACCCGGTCACAGTTATTACATGGCACATATAGGGTGAACACACGTGATTCTGGGTATTTATAACATGTGTGATGTGCAGATAACAGACTTGGCAGCAGCAGCGTGTGAGCAGAGGGTAGAGGGGTGTAAATGTTTTATGCATGCACGGTTGGCAGCAGCCAAGCCTGGCAGGAGACTGGAACCCACATGGAATTCTATTGCCATGAATTTGTGGGAGGGAGCTGTGAATCATTGCAGCGGCTGCTGAGAGCGTGGGGTGAACATAGACGCTAAAGCTGCGCAATCAGAGCCAGAGGTAAGAATGAGGAGCCCTCCCTGGCACCTGATGCTGGCCATGGAGCACTCAGCTGTGGCTTACAGGTGGTAATAAGGTCACTCACTGGCCGTATGGGGAGGAGACAGCACCATAACAACTGCATGTGCCACCCACAGAGGGGACGCTACAAGCACCTTAATCTCTGTGTAATGACCGTGTCCCTTATCCTTTATATTTAGCCTACTATTAATGATGCCTGAGTCTGGACTACCATGGCAACCACAGTACTATGACACATAAGGCAGTGATCAGAGAGGTTTTGGATTGACCCCTCTAAGCTCTTTGGCCATGTCAGCTTACCAAGAACAGGGATGCTCTCTATAGTGGGTGACAGTCACTAGGATGCTCTCTGTATTGGGATTCAGTCACTAGGGTGCTCTCTGTATTGGGATTCAGTCACTAGGGTGCTCTCTGTATTGGGATTCAGTCACTAGGATTCTCTCTGTATTGGGATTCAGTCACTAGGATGCTCTCTGTATTGGGATTCAGTCACTAGGGTGCTCTCTGTATTTAGTGATTGTCACCAGGATGCTCTCTGTATTGAGTGATGATCACTAGGATGCTTACAGTATATTATATTTATATTATTTATATGAAATTTTTGAGGTAGTTTCCCCAGCTCCATCTATATCCCGCATTGGATGACGGTCACTGGGATGCTCTCTGTATTGGGTTACAGTCACTGGTATGCTCTCTGTATTGGGTGGTTGTCACTGGGATGCTCTCTATATTTGGTGTTGGTCACTGGGGTGCTCTCTATATTGGGTTACAGTCACTGGGATGGTCTCTGTATTGAGTGACTGTCACTGGGATGGTCTCTGTATTGGGTGACGGTCTCTGGGATGCTCTTTGTATTGGGTGACGGTCACTGGGATGCTCTCTGTATTGGGTGACAGTCACTGGGATGCTCTCTATAGTGGGTGACAGTCACTAGGATGCAGTCTGTATTGGGATTCAGTCACTAGAGTGTATTTAGTGATGATCACTAGGATGCTCTCTGTATTGCATGATGATCACTAGGATGCTCTCTGTATTGCGTGATGATCACTAGGATGCTCTCTGTATTGCGTGATGATCACTAGGATGCTCTCTGTATTCACTGATGAACACTAGGGTGCTCTCTGTATTGCGTGATGATCACTAGGGTTCTCTCTGTATTGGGTGATGATCACTAGAATGCTCTCTGTATTGGGTGATAGTTACTAGGATGCTCTCTGTATTGAGTGATGATCACTAGGATGCTCTCTATTGGGTGATGATCACTAGGATGCTCTCTGTATTGGGTGGTGGTCACTAGGTTGCTTTCTATATTGGACGGTGGTCACTAGGTTGCTCTCTGTATTGAATGGTGATCACTAGGATGCTCTCTGTATTGGGTGATGATCACTAGGTTGCTTTCTATATCGGATGGTGGTCACTAGGTTGCTCTCTGTATTGAATGGCGGTCACTAGGATGCTCTCTGTATTGGATGGTGGTCACTAGGATGCTATCTGTATTGAGTGATGATCACTAGGGTGCTCTCTGTATTGGTTGATGATCACTAGGATGCTCTCTGTATTGGTTTATGATCACTAGGGTACTCTCTGTATTGGCTGATGATCACTAGGATGCTCTCTGTATTGGGTTATGATCACTAGGGTGCTCTCTGTATTGAGTGATGGTTACTAGGGTGTTCTCTGTATTGAGTGATGATCACTAGGGTGCTCTCTATATTGGGATTCGGTCACTAGGATACTAATTAATATATCTGCTCTCATATATACAGAGATACCTGTAAACCCTGTACTGTGGGTGTGAGGCCTGGAATTAGGACATGGATAACAGGTGATGGGCCGCTGTGGTGCATTAGTCAGTTGGACCCTCAGGACTTGTCTGAGTCAGACGCTCCCAGGAATATGGCACTGTGCATGGAGTAACGTCTGAACCAGCTTAGTCTTTTTTTTGCCTCTGAAGTAATGTAAGATTCTGCAGTTACTTCCCGTCACGTTCAGCTGCACTTTAATTTGAGCGTTTAATACATTTGAGCCAGCAGCTGGGTAAAATAAAGATCCAATTTGTGTTCAGCAAGATGATGACAATCTCTCTAATCCGTCTCTTTTCTCCGGCTGTGCCGGGATCCACAGACGTCTTATCGTTATAAACACCAGTTCGCTGCATCTGTGAAATACGTCCCCAGTAATCGCACTGAGACTAGAAACGTTCCACGGATTCTTCATCATTACAAATGTATCAGCTAATAAGATCATGGTCTGCGCCTCTCCGTGTATGTGTATTGCTTCTACGTGAACAATTATATGATAGGCGAACCGCGTTAGTACAATTAGCGCTCGTGGAATACGTGCTTTCACTTATCCGAAATCCTGTTTTGTGAATGGCCGAACACACCCCCGTCTCCGGGTCCATAGTGATGAGTATAAGTTACCCCCCCCCCTATGCCCTATACCCTTTTTATGTCCCATCACAGATCACAGAACAGATGCATTATAGGACACGGTGCCAATAGTGCCCATGCAACTGGCACAATCTGGGTACCTGGTGAGTGGGACACTGCTGCTATAACAGGTATTACATATAATCATTATTGAAGCCTGTCTGGTATATTGTGGGCATCCTCTAGCACAGGGGTACTGGTAATGGCAAAATAATTGTAAAAATACATATAAGATATATATATGGGCTAGTGGGTATGTGTCTTCATGCCATGCAAAGTGGCACTACACCTGCCATATGCCACACAACTATCCAAACAAATTCCTTAACAAACATTGTGGGGGCAAAATCTGTATTCAATGACAACAACCAATCAGACCTCACTCTAATGCGTAACAAGAACCACAGCCATACAAACGAATTGCGGATTGGATGCCGTGGCCTAGTGCAGCTGCCCCCAACCTGCCTCTAATACTACACTGAGACATCAGAGACGTGAGCTTCAGGAAGCAGCAAACAGTGGCTCTCTTACCCTGTCTAACATACGAAGGTGTGACTTCCCCCGTTCACATACGCTGCAAACGCAGTTATTTTGGGCCTGATCCAGACCTACACCCGCAAGCGATCGTACGCCGGTCGGGAGCGTAAAACCGGGAGAAAAAAACGCACTGCGCATGTGCAGTATGACAACTTCCGGTCGTCCGAAGGACATGAGCGTACAGCGAGCGTATTTTGAGCATTTTTTTCGCCCAAGGGGCGTGCATTTTGTATGACGATAGTCCGGACGCTCGAGTTACTACATAGAGGCGGGGATAGCCATTTAAATTGTACAGTATGGGCGTGCTAAGCCCCATACGACCAGCGTATCGGTACGAAAATTCGTACGGACGATGGAAAAAGTTAGGGTGGGGTTCAGCCGCCGTACGCAGGTACAATCAATGGGAGTGTCATGGGCGTGAAAGTTTATACGCCCGGGCGAACATACGCTACGCTCGCGGGCGTAGGTCTGAATCAGGCCCATTGTCTTTATAAAATACCTTAAAAAAATAACCAGTTTTTTATGTTGAGACACTAAAAGGAGAAACTATTTAGTGGTAGATGGTCCGGCAAGAGACAGGTGAGGCTTTATAACCGAATGCATCCTACCGGTCACCGGCAAACTTTACAGCAAAGCCATGAAGTGAAACTCTGAAGTCTCGTCCTTGTTATAAAGCTGGAGGTGACAGGTGGACTCCGCGCTCCAGGAGGAGTAAACCTAGGACCCCCAGAATGCTTTGTCAGGTATCCCCCTATGTGTGTGTTATAAGAGCATGCTGGGGGTTGTAGTTCCACACCACTTGGATTATAGTATAGCGGCATTGCACTGTAACCTTGGTACCTGCAGGCGTCAGCTAGCGAGCAGGAGCTGTACTCACCTGCACATGGTCCTCAGGCACGTTGGGCTTGTTCGTGGTCAGAGAAGCCACCTGCACGGCCTGCTTCCTGGCAGCCAGCAGGATGCGGCAGTACGTGAAAGAGATGGCGGCTGAGGGCAGGAAGAAGGTCAGACAGGAGGCGATCAAGGCGTATGGTAAACTGACCAGAAGGCGACATTGCATCTCCTCCAAGGCGGACGTCATATTAGAAGGCTGCCGCATTAAGTCTTGTCCGTGCCACCCCATCTCAATGGGTAGAAAGGAGGCAAGAGCGGCCAGGGTCCAGGTGGCCAGTATCAGAGCCAGGCCCCTACAAGAGGTCATGCGCAGCTTGTACTTCAGCGGGGAGATGATCAGCAGGTAGCGGTCCAGGCTGATGACGCACAGGTTGAGGATGGAGGCGCTGCAGCACATGACGTCAAACGAATACCAAATGCAGCAGAACTCCGCGTCAAGGACCCACTTCCCGTACAGCTCGTTCAGCATGGCCGGCGGCATCACCACCAAGCCCACCATGAGGTCGGACATGAAGAGGGACACCAGGAAGTAGTTGGAAGTGTTGCGGAGCGACCTCTGGGTGAAGATGAGGAGGATGAGGAGCGAGTTGCCCAGGGTGGTCAGGAATATGATGAAGCAGAGGAAAATGGCCATCCAGATCTTTGGCCCATGCGGAGAAGCCCCTGGCACCGGTTTCCCGTGAAGTCCGTTCCATTGTTCATCCATCGGCGGAGCTACGGACAGGCTTCCTACTGACAAGTGCCCATTGTAGTTCCCTTCTCCTCTCCATCTACCCCCGGTCTCATCACAGCCCCATCGCCTTCTGCAGAGTCTTTGTGCTATTCCCGTCTTCTCCCCGGCGTCTGATAGAAATAATCTCTTTGAATAGCTCTCCCGTCTCCTGTCACTTGTTCCCTGTCAGTGCTGCTTCCGCCATGCCTCTCGCACGATCTGGAAACCTGACAGAGATGATTTAATCACATTCTGAAAAGCAGCAAATCTGAAGCGTGCAACTCGCTGAATGAGCGTCTCCGGAGAGCGCGGCTGACAGGGAGGTTATGAAAACTCAAGTGACGCGCCCACCTCCATCAAGCCCCTTCCTCCCGCCAGGAAAATCTCATTATCTCTGCAAATGAATTGACTTTACACCAGCGAACTCTCTCCACAGCGCGGATCACATGCCAATACAAGCTTTGCGACCGTCTCCTCTCCACGCGTCTTATGGCCTGTCATTTACTCGCAGATTACGGGTCCTGATCATTAGAAGTTGCACAGATGGGAATGTGTACACATGTACAACCGTTACCGTACGATTAACATGCCTATGCCCGCCCACCGCGCATATCTCGTACCACAGAGAATGTCACGCGGAATATGGCACAGAATTCCTTGCACTGCGCTGACAGGTGACTTACGTATGTATCATGTCCGATGTGTGTGTAATGTGAGATGCGTTTGTATAACGGGATGAGGTGGCCACCAGCGTGTGTCATCGTTGTGCCAGTAAATCGTGTGGCGCACATCTTGCACGCTTACACATACGTTTTTCAGCCTGTGCTGTTGGGGGGGAATAAACAATTTCTCCCGGAGGGGGTGGGTAGTTCTGGCGCTCACTTAATGTTCAAGATAAATCAGATACAGTGTCCCTAAATGTAGACAGTGGTTTGTAGAGTTCTGTCCCGTTTTCTTGTAATGGTTAAAGTATAATTAAAGCAGAGTCAAGTAAATAGTTATCAGTTTACAGGTGATGTTTTCGTAAGAATCTGGTGAAAGGACTCTGTCTCCGTGAAGTACCTCTATGGGTTTTGTGCGTCCGTCTGCAGCGCGTCTCTCCGTCTAGGTGACAGAGTTTGTTTACCGTTGCTAGGCTCCTCCCATCTTTCCGGCTGGCAGTCCTCTAAGGGGGCTGCTCTCGGCGGCGGGCATGTAGACAAAATACAGCGGCAGAGAATAGTATATAGTGTAGTCATTTTATTCAAAGTTTAGGTAAAATCCAAGTGAATATACTCACAAGTGGAGCGGACATTAGATGCCCAAACAGCGCTTTTAAATTAATAGTGGTGCAAGCCACGTTCACAGCATCATCGTCAGAGAGTGTTCAGTGTATGAAACCAACGCGTTTCATCGGGTCAACCGACTTCCTCAGGATTATTACACTCTCATTGGGCCTGATCCAGACCTACGCCCGCCGTCGGATTTGTCAAATGTAACTGAGCAGATTACTCTAATTTAAGGTAAGTGAACATTTAGCTGTAATCTATACTCACACTTGTCCAATCTTCTTTAGAAATAGAAAATGAACCACACAACCCCTTAATTCAAAATATGGATACTCCTAATGATGGAGGTGCTCAACGATCGGGCGTCCGTAGGGACGCTGGAAGGGGCGTCCCCCTAGAGTCCCTACGTTAAGGTTAGTGAAGGTGAGCGGGGGAGGTAATATAATGTGGGAGGGAGGGCTTAGCTACGCTACGCTCGTGTGCGAGCGTATTACCCATTGCTTACGCCGGCTGAAGTTAGGGTAGCCTTCAGCCGGCGTAAGCAATGGGAAATATGCACGCACAGGGGGAGAGTGGACGCCGATACGCTGTGCTTTAGTAAGCACAGCGCATCGACGTAGGTCTGGATCAGGCCCATTGTGTCATGGGGTTAATAAAGGCCTCCCTTACATTTCATTGGTTCTTGTATGACTAGCGGAACTTTCCGTATCTATGCAGGGGGTCTGGTGTTGTGAATAAATATGCAAAAGAATATATAATAGAGTAACTTGATGTGTGTGTTTTTATTTTTATTTGTTTATATTTTAATTATATTTTACATATTTCATCCAATAGTGATCACAGTTGCCGAAGTGGTTAGGGAGGGTTGGTCTAGTGGTTAGGGAGGGTTGGTCTAGTGGTAGGGAGGGTTGGTCTAGTGGTTAGGGAGGGTTGGTCTAGTGGTTAGGGAGGGTTGGTCTAGTGCATCACTTCAGTCAAAATAGGGTTTCTTATAGCTCTTTCTACCAGTAGATGAGACATTCCTTAAATTAGAGAAAACGCTAATGACAGAAATTAAGATGTGGTGGGAAAGTAAAACTATATAACAGTATAGAAGGGAACATCTGGTACCCACAGGACTCAGGATAATAAAAAACCCAACCCACAACCTAAACAATGAAGATTTCAGGAGGGAATGGAGTTCAATATTAGAAACCTGCTCATTTTCACTAATGGGGCTCATAGTGAAACAGAGGGAAAAATATTAAAAAACCCTAGAGGAGGAGATAACAGGTATCTATCACGATTTGGGAACAGTTCCTAGGGATGAGAGTTACAAAGCATTAGAAGAGGTGATGACAAACAGACTCAATAAGATACAAAAAGAAAGAAAATCACCAGAGACAGGGAGGAGTATAGGAACATTAACATGGGGAAACCCATTCATAGCACTAAACCAACAAAACCCCCCTAAGAAGCACCTAAAGACACACTTTATAAAAAAAACTCAACATGACATATCAACAATATATAAAATTAGTGAATGAAACGGAACCTTCATCTCCACACAAAAGAAGGAAAATTGAAAATCCGGAAGCCCAAGGTCAGATAAACACACATAACCGAAGTCATTTAATTTCAACCACCAAAACATGCTCAGATTATCTCGAATTCTTTTGAGAGAGGCAAACTGCATGACATGATAGAAGAATTAGCCATTGACATAGAAAATACATTAGGCAACATCACCATACATACTACATCCCTAAACGATACAAGCAAACAACTGGAACTACATCATACATACTACATCCCTAAACGATACAAGCAAACAACTGGAACTACAAACAACCATTCAAAACGAGGAAACACAAAACATGGCAGTTATAACAGAAAACACACAGGACACCGCACCGTCAGAATCCCAGGTGCATTTTTTAGGAGACCCACACAGGCCAGCACCTGCACCACAACTACAAACCCAGGCACTATACACACCAAAGGACCATACAAAGGGAACATCAAAAAGAGGAAGGTCACCCTCACAAGAAGAGGAACTAGAGGAGGGAGAACACAAACCCGTAGAAAGGGAATCCAAAATACAGAAAACCCATTAAATAAGGAGAAAGGGATCTTCAACCTCAGCTCCCATATTAACTCCCTAACTAAACCACAAATAGACCTTCTACACAAAGGTTTAAAGTTCGCACCCACAAACAGCATTAACAAGTTCAATACTTTCATAGACCTACAGAAATTCACAAGATACCTCACCCTTAAGAAATACTTCCTAAAAACCAGACAGAGATCGCCACAGAACAAGTGACCAGCCCTGACAACTACAAAGGGCCTGATCCAGAGCTACGAAATTTTCGCACGACGGGCGAATGCGAACTTTCGCTCGATCCCAGGTGCATTTTTTAGGAGACCCACACAGGCCAGCACCTGCACCACAACTACAAACCCAGGCACTATACACACCAAAGGACCATACAAAGGGATCATCAAAAAGAGGAAGGTCACCTTCACAAGAAGAGGAACTAGAGGAGGGAGAGCACAAACCCGTAGAAAGGGAATCCAAAATACAGAAAAACCATTAAATAAGGAGAAAGGGATCTTCAACCTCAGCTCCCATATCCTAACTAAACCACAAATAGACCTTCTACACAAAGGTTTAAAGTTCGCACCCACAAACAGGATTAACAAGTTCAATACTTTCATAGACCTACAGGAATTCACAAGATACCTCACCCTTAAGAAATACTTCCTAAAAAACAGACAGAGATCACCACAGAACAAGTGACCAGCCCTGACTACAAACACACAAACTTAAGGCCTAAATTGACTTTCTGTCCCACCTATCTGAAAGGAGAGTATATAACCACCTTTCAAAAATTGGTAGAAGATGATTTGAAACAGTTAAAAGTAGATTCTAAGGCAAGAAAAGGATGGAACGGACCTAATCTAGCTAGAAAAGAACAAATAGCCCTGGGAGAATTACAAAATAATAACCAAATAATCATCAAGCCAGCAGACAGGGGATGG
>WWET01000562.1:495967-508052 GCA_011038615.1 Limnodynastes dumerilii | reverse complement strand
TGCTTAATATAGAGGACTATAAGGAAGAAGCAAACAATCTCATTAATGACACGGAAACCTACACACCTCTTAAAACAAACCCTACAGAGAAGTATCAGGAAATACTCACTCACTTCCTCAAATAATTAGAAAAAGGCATAATCAACAAAAATGAATATGGATTTCTTTTAAACCAACACAACAGTCACCTCCAACCTTTCTTAATATATTGATGATTTCCTCCAGCCTGTAGTCCAATCTCAACATTTGAAAGACACCACACACATTCTGAAAATTCTGAGAGACGTAAAATTGAAAGACAGCTACATCCTAGGCACCAGCGATGTAAAGGCCTTATATACGTGCATCAACCACAGATTGGGGCCAGAAAGTGCTAGATACCTATTAGAACTACAGGACGAACTACCAAGGGAACAAGTGCAGTTTATTGTAGATGGGATGGACTACATACGAAATCATAACTATTTTTGATATGAAGACAAATTTTACCTCCAGATACAGGGGACTGCAATGGGGACCAATTTCGCACCAAGTTATGTGAACCTTTTTATGAGCAATCAGGAGTTGGACCACATTTGGAACCACCCCAAATTTGGCGCGAACTTGGTCCTCGTAACCCAGTACTCAAAACAAGCCCCTACCATCAAAAAAATCATCAATAAACATTGGCACATCCTTTTAAAGGATGAGAAATAGGATATCCTCCCTGAGACACCACAAATTATCTACAAAAAGGTATATAAATATAATATAAAACAGAAAAATACAAATATAAAACAGAAACTAGTCCAGAGCACAATCAGAGGGAGACATAACACTAAAACCACACTGAAGAACTGGCTGGGGGGTTAAAGCAGGTTTCTATCACTGTCACAACTGTACAGCCTGTAGTAGTAAAAATGTCATATATAGGATCACCTGCCCATGCAACTTGATCTATATAGGCAGAACTTGTAGGGAACTAAAAGTGAGAATTAGTGAACATATCCGGAACATCACGTTAGGAAAAGAAACACACAGCCTTTCAGATCACTATAGGCGACACCATAATAAGGATCCTTCAACACTAAAATTTATGGGCATTAAAAGAGTAAAACAGAATTGGAGGAGAGGAGACAATCAAAAAACCTTAAACCAATCGGAAAGTAAATGGGTATTCAACTTAGACACCCTAGCACCAAAGGGCCTGAATATCGATTTCGATTGGCATCTTTCCTCTAACTCTCTTAGCAACATCTGGCCATTCACCCATAAAGGGATTTTCACCCCCAAACAGCCATTACCATGATTACAAGAATCCAGGGACAAAACCCCCCCTACCCCCTTTTTATAACAAATAAATCCCCTCCCCACCTACTGGTAGAAAGAGCTATAAGAAACCCAATTTTGACCGAAGTGATACACTAGACCAACTCTCCCTAACCCCTTCGGCAACTGTGATCACTATTGGATGAAATATGTAAAAAATAACAAATAAAAATAAAAACACAAACATCAAGTTACTCGATTATATATTCTTTTGCATATTTATTCACAACACCAGATGATAACACTTTGATTTAAGCCCCCTGCATAGATACGGAAAGTTCCGCTAGTCATACAAGAAACACCTTTTGAGGAACCAATGAAATGTAAGGGAGCCCTTTATTAACCCCATGACACAATGGGCTGGATCCAGACCCTGTTAAGTGCTTGAACTTAGTTACTCTTGGGCTAAACCATGTTGATTGCAGGGGAGTCATATTTCATTGGTTGCAAACAATATTAGAGTTTAGAGGTGATGTTTCCTATCCCAAGTCTAAATAACAGTGTGATAGTAAAGCTGGTCAGTATCTGTGTGCACTAAGCAATTCAAAGATATATCCCTGCATGTAAAGAATAGAATTAACTTGACTCCCCCTGAAATCAACATGGTTTAGCCCAGGAGTAACTAAGTTCAAGCACTAAACTAAGTCTGGATCCAGCCCAATGAGAGTGTAATCACCCTGAGGATGAAACGCGTTGGTGTCATACACAGAACACTCTCTGACGATGATGCTGTGAACGTGGCTTGCACCACTATTAATTTAAAAGCGCTGTTGAGTCATGTGACGGGCAGCCTGATACAGAAAACGCTATCCACCAAACGTTTCAAAGAAGTACAATAAACAATTTCTCCCAGAGGGAGTGGGTAGTTCTGGCTGTACATAATAACTGGGGTTACCGGGTGATGATCCGGAGAAGACCGGCGGAGACGCCAAGATTCCTGCGCTTCCTCCTGAGTGTGAGACGGAGGAGATTCCACCATCATGCACTATGTCATTGTGCTCCACAGCTGCCTGTTACGTTATAGTGCTCTGACCTAAATAGACATGAACTCATGAACTCGTGTTATCATTTGCAGCAGATGTTCCATGCGAAAGATGCTCAGCATCCCTTTCTCTACAGTCTTTATTATAATTAAACAGCGCTGAAATTGTACCAATTAACGTGCTGCGTAAAACCGTTCAGACAGATGATATGTTTGTGCTGGGTCTGTTCTGATACAATAGCTCTTTGTATATATATATATACACACATACGTCTCTACGTGTGAGAGATATATAAAACACTACGTGCCCTTTGTAAATAGCATGTATGTCATCTCCATGTAAGGAGCGTGTGTGTCTGTGTGTCGTGTCTCCTGGCCCTGGAGGGCCGGGGGGTAATATCAGCTGATGGCGGGGTCGTGGTGTATGTGTCTCTGGATATCATGATTTTCCTAGGTTTCCTGCATCACCTGACGTGTGAATCAGATCGTTTCCTCTTTTTATGTTTACGTTATTAAACGCCATCGCTATCTATCTATCTATCTATCTATCTATCTATCTATCTATCTATCTATCTATCTATCTATCTCATATCTATCTATCTATCTATCGCATATCTATCTATCTATCTATTACATATCTATCTATCTATCTATCTTGTCATCAATGAATTCCCATCTGAATGTCATTATTTCTCTGTTGTGACTGGACATGCAGAGAATAGATCACACAACCAGGAAAGAATAACGCGTTTCGCTCATACAGTGGTGCAGTTTGTAGACAATGCATTATTCATCTACCTGAATATACTGAATAATGTACAAGATGTAAAAAAATGAATCTGGGATTCCTAAAAGGCAGCGATAATCGAACTTCAAAAACATGTATAGCAAGAAAAGTACCTTCCTGCCTATTCTTCTGCCCCATGGCCGTGCCCGCATACAGGATCACTAAATGTGTCGTCTGCCCCCTGTAAACCCTCCTTCCCATAAACGTGATTAAAAACCTAAAGAATAAGACTGTGGCAATACCCCCAGAGATAAGCAGGCGTCAGTACAACATTACATGGGATCTTATTGTCCCAATATGAGTTGGCAGAGGCTGGTAAAGGGCATGGGTGCACCTTGGCATGGTCATGCCCCTCCACTAGAGTGACATGGGCACCTCTCCATGTCACATGTTTACAGTCAGAGGCTTGTGCACATATTTAAACCCTGGAGCCATGCTTAGAAGTTAGTGCCGGCAAGTTCTTCCCCATATTATACAATCTGTTGTCTCAGGGATAATGTGCATAAGATATCACAGATGTATATATGTTTATATAACATCTCGTCCACGACTCTCCATATAATATACACAGGAGAGACTTCATTAATGAGTGATTCAGAGACATTATCTCCCAGCCTTGTCACCTCTCCCAGGATAATCCTCCTGTGAGAGGCCTCCATAAAGTGCATTATTGCAGCCATTGTCTTGCCATTATATAGAGAACAAAGGCTCCCCGTACCAGGATAATGACACCTCTGTAGCATTACCTACGATCGTGACTAAATTGTTGCATTACTCCACTTGTAAGATGAATAGAAGCTCTTTCCTGCATCCCCGCTGTACAGACTGTCTGCAACCAATAGGGGGCCTCACTGGGTATTTCTACTAGAAGTAAAGACATTGGGACCGGCTGAACCTGACTTATTTTGGGTTCATGAATAAGCCTCAGACTACCTGGGAATAGTGGTAACTATCAGGGAGATTGTTGTTGCTCATAGCAACCAAATATATTATGGGCAACAACTGCACTATTCTATTTAGAAGCTCCATGATATAAATCATCTGGAGTTGAACCAGGCAGATACCTAGCTCATATGTTTGCATGTATTTGGAGACTAGGCTTGATAATCAGTATATCTTCCATGTGTCATAATTAAGCATTAATTGAAGGCAATGTCCATCGTAATGCAAACCATTAGCAGATGTAGGCAGTGACCTCACCAGGTGGAAGGTAAGCACTCATTAGAAGACATCTCCTTATCCTCTGGGGTCAGTAAAGGGGAGGAGTGAAGAGATAACTAGAGGGCTTTTTGGCGTAAAGGAGCAGGATTCGGCTATATTGGGAGTTGGCTCCATCTGACCTGATTCTGTGCTTAGTAAATTGTCTGGAGGCAGTAATACTGTGCTGTCGTGTTTACAAGGCTGGAACGCGCGTCTCCCTAACGGGTTGCATGGTCTGTGTCCTTTTATGTTTATTTCAGGGGATTCACATCATGTTATTTCCAAAGCCATAATCTGCTTCCACGCTCCACGCCTGCACACAGAAGACAGACCAATCAAATCCCAGCGATGTTCAGATGTTTCAGAACAATAGGAACGTGTTATACAAATCACCAGCAATCATTATGTGTACAAGGTCAGCCTTGTGTATTCTATCAGTGTAAGCGCTCTCTCTCTTGGGCCTGATATCTCTCAATGGGGCTGATTCAGAGTTTGGGAGTAAGGGTAAAATAGGTGCAAGTGTACATCTCGGCTAAACCATTGTGCAATGTGTGCTAATTAATTTAAAATCTTTTGTATGCATCGCTCGGCTAAGCCATAATGCAATGTCAGGGGGGTAGAGCTCGGCTACACCATCGTGCAATGTCAGGTGGGATAATTAAGTGTAATTCTTTTGCATGCAGGGTTAATCATTTGCTTTTGCACATAGAACGCACACACTGCATAGCTTTATGTTTCATTTGTAAATTAGAGTTGAGCTAAGAAATGTCACCTTTCCATTCTAATTCTGCTTTCACTATGTAAATGCGCCTCCCCTTGCAGTATAACATGGTAATGCTCAGGTCTACACTTGCACCTAAAAAAAAGTATAAGTGCAACTATGAATCAAACCCAGTATCTGTCTGTGTGTTAATCAGGGTGCACCCTGGGGCTTTTTCTGCTGATTATCGTGCAGATCACATGATAAACGAGCATTAAAACCGGCACCTTAGCAGCGGCTACTGTCCAGTGATGCCGCAGAGTCCTCAGCATCAGTCTGTGATCGTTTCGTGCGATTTTTAGGAGCTCCTAATAGTTTCCCAATGCCTTTAGCTTTTGCCAGCATGTACGGTGTCATGAGCTGTACATTTACTGCATCGACCTGCGTTTTACAGAGCCACCCAGACGAGATCGTAACTAAATGAACGATCCTCAAAGAACTGAATTACCGGAGCATGAAGATAACGGATCCTATCAGTGTGTACAATTACATAATCGCCGGCTACAGCAGCAATGTCGGATCATTACTGAAACTATCCAGTGTTCACCCAGCATTAATCTGCTTCCTCATTGGCCGATTATCCTGTAGTGTTTGGTACGGGACGATCACCAAAATGTTCCAGAAACACTCTGATCCGGTCATTGCATCGCTCAGAATGGCGGCTATCCGGAAATCACTGCGATGGTGGCAGTGTCTGTCCTCTGCACCCTGTCCCCAGTTATTGGCGCATTGCACAGTATGTAGCCGCCATGATTTCTCCTTCTGTTTATCACACCATGTGAAACTTGGGGCCAGATTTACTTAGCTGCGGGTTTGAAAAAATGTATGTTGCCCATAGCAACCAATCAGATTTTATCTGACATTCTCTAGTATGTAATAGGAAAGTGAGAGCTAGAATCTGATTGGTTGCTATGGGCAACATCTCCACTTTTCCAAACCTGCAGCTTAGTAAATTTGGCCCTGGCTCTGTGTTACTGTATTATGCTCTACCACCTCTGCTGGGAAACTGCTCCACTGATTCACCACCCTTTTAGTGCAGTCTTGTTTCTCCACATGCCCTGTAGGTATAGGCAGGGAGCAGCGTGTGCATGATTCTGCCTTTCATTGTTCACAGCCTCTCGTAGCAGTCGGGGTCTTCAAACTGATGGTTTATAAAGGAACTGAATTCTGCATCTAGACTATACATGGCTCCACAGTGACACCTGCTGGCCCTATATGGTACTATAGAGACGCTAATATCACTTTCTGGACCCAGCAAAATTCTGTTCTCTAGAGCAGGGGTTCTCAACATGGTGGTACTTAGACCACTGTCAGGGGATACTCAGGGCACCTGGGCAAGGTTGTAAGGTGGCAAGATACCAAATGGCCGAAGACATAATTAATCAGATATCTTGGGGGATAAATGGTATATGTAGAAACTGAACCCTAAAATCACTGCAAAAATATGTCATGTACCACTAGTCACTGCACTATGGAGTCATGTCATGTACTACTAGTCACTGCACGATGGAATCATGTCATGTACCACTAGTCACTGTACTATGGAATCATGTCATGTACCAGTAGTCACTGCACGATGGAATCATGTCATGTACCACTAGTCACTGCACGATGGAATCATGTCATGTACCACTAGTCACTGCACTATGGAGTCATGTCATGTACTACTAGTCACTGCACGATGGAATCATGTCATGTACCAGTAGTCACTGCACGATGGAATCATGTCATGAACCACTAGTCACTTCACTATGAAATCCTGTCATGTACCACTAGTCACTTCACTATGGAATCATGTCATGTACCACTAGTCACTGCACTATGGAATCATACCATGTACCACTAGTCACTGCACTATGGAATCATGTCATGTACCACTAGTCACTGCAATATGGAGTCATGTCATGTACCACTAGTCACTGCACTATGGAGTCATGTCGTGTACCGGTAGTCACTGCACTATGGAGTCATGTCGTGTACCAGTAGTCACTGCACTATGGAGTCATGTCATGTACCACTAGTCACTGCACTATGGAATCATGTCATGTACCAGTAGTCACTGCACTATGGAATCATGTACCAGTAGTCACTGCAATATGGAATCATGTTCCAGTAGTCACTTCACTATGGAATCATGTCATGTACCAGTAGTCACTGCACTATGGAATCATGTCATGTACCAGTAGTTACTGCACTATGGAATCATGTCATGTACCAGTAGTCACTTCAATATGGAATCATGTCATATACCTGTAGTCACTGCACTATGGAATCATGTACCAGTAGTCACTGCACTATGGAGTCATGTCATGTACCAGTAGTCACTGCACTATGGAGTCATGTCATTTACCAGTAGTCACTGCACTGTGGAGTCATGTCATGTACCAGTAGTCACTGCACTATGGATTCATGTACCAGTAGTCACTGCACGATGGAGTCATGTCATGCACCAGTAGTCACTGCACTATGCAATCTTGTCATGTACCTGCAGTCACTGCACTATGGATTCATTTACCAGTAGTCACTGCACTATGGAATTATGTCATGTACCAGTAGTCACTGCACTATGGAGTCATGTCATGTACCACTAGTCACTGCACTACGGAGTCATGTCATGTACTAGTAGTCACTGCACTATGGAATCATGTACCAGTAGTCACTGCACTATGAAGTCATGTCATGTACCAGTACTCACTGCACTATGAAGTCATGTCATGTACCAGTACTCACTGCTCTATGGAGTCATGTACCGGTAGTCACTGCACTATGAAGTCATGTCATGTACCAGTACTCACTGCTCTATGGAGTCATGTACCAGTAGTCACTGCACTATGGAGTCATGTCATGTACCAGTAGTCACTGCACTACGGAGTCATGTCATGTACCCGTAGTCACTGCACTATGGAGTCATGTCATGTACCAGTAGTATGTCTCATATATATATATTCTATGTCTCATATATTCATTCTATGTCTCATATATTCATTCTATGTCTCATATATACATTCTATGTCTCATATATACATTCTATGTCTCATATACACATTCTATGTCTCTATATATACATTCTATGTCTCATATATTCATTCTATGTCTCATATATATATTCTATGTCTCTATAATGTCAGTGTCCTGAACACGTCTCTCCCATGTCTATCAATGAAGACTTCTGTTACCCCCACATTGTATCCTTGTGTCCTTACCTCTGGGGGGAGAATATTAACCCACAATAGTCACTGTGCTGTATAGTGCTGTGTGAGAGGTGAGGATAATGCTACAGGCGGGGGTGGTGGTCAGTGCTGCCCCCAACATCTTCCGTGTCATGACGTTATATTACCCTGAGGGGGAGGGGGTTCTGAGCCTCCCTTTATTGCCCGGGAGATCCCTTGTGATCCCTGTCCCTTGTGATCCCTGCCTCCTATGATCCATTGTGATCCCCACCCCTTGTGATCCCCGCCCCTTGTTATCCGCGCCTCTTGTGATCCCTTGTTGTGGTTAATGAAGTTTCTGCAGATCCTTGTGACGTGTCATTATGCCGCTGTCATCATCTCCTCAGCGCCAGGACGATCATTTACCCCTCAGGATTAATGGGACATCTATAAATTGATCTCAGAACGGTCGTCCTCCTGTCACTAGTTATTGATTGTATTGTAATTCAGACGGACACAGAATCTCAGGGTTATAAACCTTATAAACATTGACAGAAATCATTCTAGATTATTACAAATACACAAATGAATCTCTGCAGCCGTCACTCTCCGTATGAACATCCAGGAATTATCCGGTAATTACGCCTGATTATGGCGTGTGGCGCGGACTGATTTACGCCCTATAATCTGGATGATCCTATTAGGATAAATTCAGGGTGGTGGCGGATTATAGGGCGGATTGTGTGCAATATCCCTGGAACCAACACAGTTGTGATAGCCGGGGACAGCGCATAGTGACCGCAGACCGACAGTTACGCCCCGTGTTCTAGGGGCAGACCGGTGGTGGTCGGATACAGGCAGGATAAACGATCCAAGCCTCTTGTCCAGACGATTTTGGAGGGTTTTGTTGGCATTCCCAAAAATGAATCCATGCTGCGCTCTGATCTAAATCGAGCCAATCAGATGATAACGTATTGGGCAAATTATAATAGCACATGTCACAGATTTACGTTACATTCCTTCATATTCATTGCTGAAATATTTGCCGCAAATTCTCAATTTAGTTTGCAATCTGAGGCATGCCCCACATGGCTAATTATACCATCCACAAGAGCTGTGGCTATGGTTTCGTGGCACGTCACAGACACAGATGGCCGCCATATTTGCTGTGCCACACTTGCATTAGTGCCATGCTCCCTCCATAATCACTGTCACCTATGCTGTAATGCATTTCCGTTGTGACAATCTTATGAAACTTCCGACTGTATGAATTTACAGGAGAGATGACGGGAGAAACCGCCACGCATCGAACACGTCACCTGATCCGCGCTTCCTTCCTGCGATAAACTGCGCCACTTACACAGACACCAATGAGATTATATGTTTATTTTATAAACAAGCTTAAAGGGGAACACAGAGAAACACGAGGACACTGAATAGTGATGACAGAGACAGGACCCACAACAGTGATCGTCGTCACTTTACAATCCGCCTGTGACAAGAAACTTTATTTATAACTGGAAAAACATTTTGAACACAGTAGTGATATTCCTCTGTGTGTTAAGGATAAAAATTCATCTGATAGCTCTGGCTGTATAAAGGAATGTTATTTGATTCTTTGACACTTTGTTCCTTGTTAAATGACCTTATACTGATTTACAGACTCAGACTTACAGATATGAAATGCGTTGGATAAAAGGGATTCAGTTACACAGGGACGGCTCAGGTCCAATACAGATGAACAAAGAATGGTCAAAATGAAGGAAAAATATCTTTCTATAAGGAGAATACCCCCCTATGGCCCGCTTTATCTCTATATACAGATTTGTGGAGATTCAAGGGGGTTTTATATTTATTTTTCAGAGGATTTATCCAGATAAAGGAAACACCATCTAAACAGTGTAAAATTAGGAACTAAGTACGTTTTATAGATTGGTGACTTAAAGTGAACTTAAGTCTGGATTTGGCCCTTTTGCCTGTAATTTGTTCTGTGTGCAGCTCCCCGTGACTGCCTGTAGGTGGCACAACTCTGTAATTACAGAGCAGAATCCAGTGATTAGATCAATAGGAGATTCCATAGTAATCAATTCTGTGATCTGCTGCTATTGTTCAAAGGGAATCTATTTACAATAAGAGCGTGGAAACCATTATACCGTTTCTATAAGCAAGTTTCAGTGGAAGTAATGGGCAGAACATTGACCTGTGAGCTGTGTATATTCCTTAGTAACGTTCATTGATCTGCAGGACACAAGACTAATCAGCGATGAAAGTTCAGATGCTCTCTGCAGACCGGAACCATCGATCGGCGATCTAAACTAAGGGGGAGGTGTCGGAGATGGTTCTTGGCGCTCGGCGCATTCTCTGGCCTCGGGATGTTGAAAGTGCTGGTATTTGTTCTAGAGATGTAGACCCTGGTCACTCCTCGCTCTCGCCGTCACGCTGGCCAGTGGGAGGAGAGCCTGCCCCCTGTTGGTGGTGGCCGATGTTCTCCGCTGGTGAAAGCGTCTCCACCGCCGTGTTCAGGTAAACGTTAAACATGGCTCCTTCTTGGCTCAGTTCCTTACCGCAAGCCTGACAGCTGCAGCGCAAGATCTTCTCCACCAGCTTGTCCACGCGTGGCACCTCCTCATTCCCGGGGCACTCCAGGGTCACCTGGGAGAAGACCGGAGCAGTGGGTGAGGTGCAGCTGATACTCAGACTGAGGAAAGGTCTGAAAAGCAACTTATTACCATACCAATCAGAAGACACTAAATGCTGGAACTACAACGTGATTGGCTACCAATCGTCAAAAACGCTTTTGGAATCAGTGTGACTATTAATTATAAAGTATAGGGCGATCACCTGATCACAAATGTCATGATTTTCACCCACACATTACCGATGACCTGCAGATGGGAACCCAACGTCCAGGACGCCCAGTAAAACGTCTTGGTATGCAACCTATGATAAAAGCAATGCCCAGGTCGAGCCTTTACGTAGTGTGTTTGTACCATGCTGGCACATGGCACGCAGTGACACTGCGCTGTGTGTAACATAGGTGGACAGCGCCTTGTGGCGCTCTGCTGTTGATGTAAACACCCATAATGCACTTTAGCCAATCACTGCAGAGTCTACACAACTGAGGCGCTTCTATGTGCATACATTATCCCCTTATCCCGCGCCGTCACTCGTGGCGATATAACGGATGGCGATGTGTAGACCTCAGACAGCTCTACACGGACACCATGGATAAGGAATATAGAGTAAGGGAGAAGGGTAATTACATAGGAGCATTTAAGCCCTTGTCGGGTCATATGGCTCTGGGTGGCACCATGAGGCCCGTGCATTATATAACCCATCGGGTCTACATTATAATACACTGATAATACTGACCACATCCCACATGGACTTGGCGGGCATACAGGAGTCGCAGTGCACCAGGGACTCTGTGGATTGCGGGAAGGTGTTGGGGACGCTGTAACTGAAGCACTGACCGAGGCAGGCACTGCAAAGAGAGAAGCATTGTCACACACTGTACAGAGGGCCGGCCCCAGGAAAGGTCACTGTATAGGGGGTCGGCCCCAGGAGAGGTCACCGTACAGAGGGCCGGCACCATGTATGAGTGTATGTATGTATAACTCCATGTATGAGTGTATGTATGTATACCTCCATGTATGAGTGTATGTATGTATAGTGCTCTGTATAAGTTAGTGTATGTATAGCTCCATCTATGAGTGTATGTATGTATATCTCCATGTATGAGTGTGTGTATGTATAGCTCTATGTATAACTGTGTGTTTGTGTAGCTCCATGTATGAGTGTGTGTATGTATAGCTCCATGTTATGAGTGTAGGTATGTATAGCTCCATGTATGAGTGTGTGTATGTATAGCTCCATGTATGAGTGTATGTATAGCTCCA
>WWET01000562.1:480669-494043 GCA_011038615.1 Limnodynastes dumerilii | reverse complement strand
ATGTATGTATGTATGTATGTATGTATGTATGAGTGTATGTATGTATAAGTGTATGTATGTATGTATGTATGTATGTATGCAAGCATGTATGTATGTATGTATGTATGTATGTATGAGTGTATATGTGTATGAGTGTATGTGTATATATATAGATATGTATGTATGAGTGTATATATGTATGAGTGTATGTATGTATGTATGTATGAGTGTATATGTGTATGAGTGTATGTGTATATATATAGATATGTATGTATGAGTGTATATATGTATGAGTGTATGTATGTATGTATGAGTGTATCTATGTATGAGTGTATATATGTATGAGTGTATGTATGTTTATATATGTATGAGTGTATGTATAAGTGTATGTATGTATGTATGTATGTATG
Organism: Limnodynastes dumerilii; assembly: GCA_011038615.1. Classification (NCBI taxonomy): domain Eukaryota; kingdom Metazoa; phylum Chordata; class Amphibia; order Anura; family Limnodynastidae; genus Limnodynastes; species Limnodynastes dumerilii. The sequence goes on along the minus strand of WWET01000562.1, from coordinate 493,654 downwards.
TATGTATGAGTGTATGTATGTATGTATGAGTGTATGTATGTATGAGTGTATGCATGAGTGTATATATGTATGTATGTATGAGTGTATGTATGAATGAGTGTATGTATGTATGTATTTATGAGTGTATGTATGAGTGTATATATGTATGAGTGAGTGTATGTATGTATGTATGTATGTATGTATGTATGTATGAGTGAGTGTTTGTATGAGTGTATGTATGAATGAGTGTATGTATGTATGTATATATGAGTGTATGTATGAGTGTGTGTATGTATGAGTGTGTATGTATTTGTAGTGCTCAGCACTCTATGTATGAGTGTATATTAGAGTTGCAGATGGTGCACATTTGCTCATGGTTTTGGAGTTGCTTCCCTGGTGTCTCCAGGAATCTGGGACCATGACCAGTCCTGAGCCGGGTGACTAGACAGTAGGAATGAGGGTACAATCGCTGGGCGTCCTCTTACCGGTTCTGTATAGATTTGGACTCGCAGCCGCTGTGCCCCACAATCTGGGTGATGTTCTTGGCTTCGCACCAGGCACTCTTGTCAGGGAAAAGTGCCAGCCTATTGATGGGGGGCGGAGCTCCGTAGATCGCCAGCGGGAGCAGGAAGCCAATCAGAAACCAGACCATCATCGTCACCTACAACTGGGACAACAACAGAGAATCAGGATCTTAGATCTATAGAGACCGAGATGCCTCAATCCCAACTCGCAGGCTAATATTTTGCCCCAGGTGTGGGCACAAGCCCCCTGCATCAATGAACAGAGGGGCATGTGGTATAGCTGTGTAAGTGGCCATTTAATACCAGTATAATACCAAGTTACAACAGGTCATGTAACGTTATACAGGTTATTTAGGAGAACTTAATGGGTTTATGGGACAATAAATCAGTTTGGTTTATATGTTAATAGCAGCTGTTGAGGAAATGAATCAACCACTTGGTGACGTTGTTTGAACCGTCTCATTGTAATTCCAGACATGGCCAGCAGGGGTCACTACAGGCACACCTGCTTCTCAATCCACTTTTTTTTTGGCTAATTGATTGTAGGAAATGAGATTTCTGCAAAACCGCTGACCCCGAGTGTTCCTTTGTACTTCAATGCCCCTACTCCTGACAGGAAGAGACAGCCTGACCCCGAGAACAGCAAGGAATCCAGCGTGTAAACGCCTCACACAGAGAGATAGCGCAAATGTTATTATATAATTCTATTCCATGTATTATTACAGAAAGGTGGATGAATCTGGTGCCAGGCTGCAGGAAGATCGCCAATATTCACACTGGAGTTTTATTGGGTTTATTTCTGTCTAGGCTGCTAGTCATAATTTACCTCCTGGCTACCATGGCAACCAAAGTCACATGGCAGAAGGTGTAGTGAGTCTTGTGTATGCAGTCTGAGCTCGGTGGCTCGCATTGATCATTTCACCTCCAGATGGATGGTTTGGACAATTGAGCGGCCCTGGTTATCAAATAAGTATTTGAATCAGGATACAAAGTTGTTTGCAAAATTAATACACAAAAATATTTTTTTCATATATTTTTATATTTGAACGAGAACAATTTCAAGTCGAATTGAATCTGCCTGTTTGGCCTTTCTCCCTGCACCTCCTGGCCGCAATTCAGCTGTGAACCCGTCGCATCTGGTACTTCCATGCGTTGGACGCTGCTGCCGTGTTTTACCACATAACAGTGTGACCGATATATTATACAAGGCTGAAGGGGCAGATTATCTTATTGAATATACACGAGATGTATTTGGTCACAATAGAATTCCTTCGTGAATGCGAATCTCCTCCCGATGCGCCATCAGTGGAGCCGGAGGGATCAGGAAGTGACCTTGGGCCTGATCCAGACCTACGCCCGCGAGCGATCGTACGCCAGTCGGGAGCGTAAAAACGGGTAAAAAAACGCACTGCGCATGTGCAGAGTGACAACTTCCGGTCGTTTCAAAGACCTTATCGGAGCGGCGATTCAGGCGTCCGTATTCTTTGCGTTTTTTCCGACGACGGGGCGTGTTTATATTACGAAGTTAGTACGGACGCTGGAGTTAGAGAATGTAGGCGGGGGGAGCCATTTAAATTGTACAGTATGGGCGTGCTTAGCCTGGTACTATCAGCGCATCGCTACGAAAATTCGTACCGATGCCGGGAAAAGTTAAGGTAGGGTTCAGCCGGCGTACGGAGGTAAAGGTAAGGGGAGTGTCGTGGGAGTGAAAGTTTTTACGCTGGAGCGATAATACGCTCCGCTCTCGAGCGTAGGTCTGGATCAGGCCCCTTGTCACCCGTTACCCCGATCATCCTGAGAGGTCATTACAAATGCAGGGAAAATACCCAACCAATTAAATCAGCGCAGAGAGCGGAGGCGCTGAGCGGATATTTCTTGCTTCACCCTTGTCCACGGACCTTCCTCACTTAAAATGGAGAGCGTGCGGAGGTCTGAATAGGGGTAAGGGCCTTAGTGCACCCCCCGCTGTGTAATTAGAATCCCCCCTCTGCCGTACACGTCATTCGCATCCCGCCCGCCTGCCACCCTCCAGAGTCGTACAGGAAGCGCGGTGGGTGCGCAGTCAGTGAGACCAGAGAGAGGCTGCAGGAGGGCACCACCGACCCTGAAGTTACCAGAGGGTGGGATCCCGTGATGACACAGGGAAGCCAGCACTGAGCACCCCGGGGGCACCGCTCAGCCGCCATCCCCGTGTCTGAGTCTCACCCTGACTACACGCAGGAATGTCTCACCGCCCCGGGGTGGAATGTGACTTGGCTCTACATGAAGCGCTTCAATATCTCTGCATCTACAAGACAAACGTCTCACCGGCCCGGCGGCTGCTTAACCCCTTCACCACACCAAGTAGTGGCCCACCGGGGGGGATCAGCTAGGGACCAGGCCACAAGACTCACTTCTAGGACCACCACCTGTCCATCACACACACGTGTTACAAGCATCCACACATAGGGCCTGATCCAGACCTACGCCCGCAAGCGCCCGTGAGCGTAGCGTATGATCGCCCGGGCGTATAAACTTTCACGCCCATGACACTCCCATTGATTGTACCTACTTACAGCGGCTGAACCCTACCCTAAGTTTTTCCAGCGTACGTGCGAATTTTTGTACCGATACGCTGGTCGTACGGGGCTTAGCACGCCCATACTGTACAATTTAAATGGCTATCCCCGCCTCTATGTAGTAACTCGAGCATCCGGACTATCGTCGTACAAAACGCACGCCCCTTGGTAGAAAATTACGCTAAAAAAACGCTCGCTGTACGCTCATGTCCTTCGGACGACCGGAAGTTGTCATACTGCACATGCGCAGTGCGTCTTTTCCCCCGGTTTTACGCTCCCGACCGGCGTACGATCGCTTGCGGGCGTAGGTCTGGATCAGGCCCATAGTTTCCGAGGGCCACAAGGGATGGCGATGCGTTACCCGTCAACGTTATCGAACTACAAGTCCCAGGTGACACGCCCCTAATATTATCGCCTCACCGTCATGTAGGATGGACTTACAGAGAAACAATAGCAATGATCGCGGCTGCTGCCTTGTGCCTCCTTGTGTCTCTAGTGTAAGGCGTGTTGTACAGTGTCTCTGCACCTCGAGGATTCCCTATCAGAGCCAGGTGTGGAGGAGAGAATATGCGTGGGCTCCTCTGACATTCCTGGCATACATCTCCCAGCACAGACCCGCACAGGACTGGTAGATACACACTGTGACGCACCGCAACAATCTATACGCCATCTGCAGGTCAGGAAGGGTCAGAGCATTGCGGTGTAGCACTACAAGTCCCAGCATGCTCTAACACCTTGCAATATGTGATGGGATTTATCGTCTCTGCTACCTGACAACTATCCCAGCATGATACAGATCAGGACATCTGTTACAGAAGCAGACTAAGATGATCTATTGTAATGGTTTTAGTCACTGACTAAAGCACATGATGGCTGTAGCAACAGTGACACCTGCAGGTTATTTCATAGAACTGAAGTCTACACATTACCCCCAAAGCAATGGGAATATACCCAATGGGGACAACAGCAGCGAGATTGGCATCGGTCACATCATTAAGCTATTAGGAAGCAGCACCCTAGTGATTATCTTATTCTCAATGACGTGTACTCTGAGCGGATATGAGGGGAAGCAGCGACACAATGAGCCTGATCCAGAGCTACGAAATTGTCCGATTTCAAGCGAGCGTACGACCAATTTGCGCATGCTCAGTATGACAACTTCCGGTCGGCTGGTTGACATGAGCGGATAGCGGTCGTATTGTATGAGACTACATGTCCCAGCATGCTCTAATGGCTGAGGGGATATTTGTAGTTTCACCACGTGGGATGAGCCGCGTATAAGCTTTAGAATACTGTAAAACAGTTCCCCATTACTGCAATCATACAGGATCACTGACTGCATACAGGAATGACACGTGACCCTACATACATGCGCAGGATGATGGTATGAATGACATGTGACCCTACATATGTGCGCAGGATGATGGTATGAATGACACGTGACCCTACATACGTATGCATGATGACGGTATGAATGACACGTGATTCTACATACATGTGCAGGATAACGGTATGAATGACACGTGACTCTACAAACGTGCGCAGGATGATGGTATGAATGACACGTGACTCTACAAACGTGCGCAGGATGATGGTATGAATGACATGTGACCCTACATACGTGTGCAGGATGATGGTATGAATGACACGTGACTCTACATACGTGCGCAGGATGATGGTATGAATGATATGTGACCCTACATATGTGTGCAGGATGATGGTATGAATGACACGTGACCCTACATACGTGCGCAGGATGATAGTATGAATGACATGTGACCATACATACATGTGCAGGATGATGGTATGAATGACACGTGAACCTACATACGTGTGCAGGATGATGGTATGAATGACACGTGACCCTACATACGTGTGCATGATGACAGTATGAATGACACATGATTCTACATACATGTGCAGGATAACGGTATGAATGACACGTGACCCTACATAGTGTGCAGGATAACGGTATGAATGACACGTGACTCTACATACGTGTGCAGGATAACGGTATGAATGACACGTGACTCTACATACGTGTGCAGGATAACGGTATGAATGACACGTGACCCTACATAGTGTGCAGGGTGACGGTATGAATGAGAATATTGTGGCAGTCTATGTAAGGATCTCAGATCAAACAAGTGGATTAATCAGTGATCCCCTGAGGTCATAATGAATCCACCTGTCTGCATGAGATCACAGTTTCTCAGCCGCCCAATCACATGCAAAAGAAAGTCTGAGCAGCGGGGAAGGAGATATCTATAATATCTATATGTAATATCTATATGTAATATCTAAAATCTATATCTAAATGTAATATCTATATGTAATATCTATAATCTATATCTATTATCTATATCTAATATCTATATGTAATATCTATATCTATAATCTATATGTGTATAGAAGGTACGCACACGAAAATACACTACGCGAATAAACGTACGGCAAACGTAGTTCTGGATCTACCCCAATGTCTGTAAGGTATGTGTCCCTAAGAGATATAATCTGTATTGTATTGCATTTCTAGGATGAAATGGGATTTCTATAGTGGAGACTAGAATGCTGCCTGTATTGTATACATTTGCTTTCTTTTATTGTGGTTACGAGATTGTGTTTTATGATGATTACATGGATACTATACTCTAGAAACTCTAATGACAAATTGTTAAACAGGTAGGCGCAAATTTAAAGTTTGCAGGGAGGCGCCGAACACCCTAGCCCCGGCCCTGTTTGTTATATTTATATTTGTGCTTTTCCTGTTTCACTTCCCTACTGCATACCACACACACCTTGCCACCCGGGCCTGTGACCTGCTGGGTGCCTGATGCACAAGTCTCTTATCACTTTCAGAGGCTTCAGTGAAGACCAAGCCCCAGTTTAGCCCCACGTCCTGGTGTGTGGTTATTTCTGTGTATTGTAACAAACACCCTACAGAAAGGCCTTGACGGTGGCTGGTGGCTTATCGCATATTTGTACAAATATGTGTAACGAACATTTCCGTGTTTTATTTTACAGATAGAACAGTATAGTTTGTTACTGGTTTATGGCAGTGTGCTGGGGCTATTTTTCCCTTTGTTTCTGTGGCAAGCAGATTAACCCCTGCCTTTCACGCACCTGTTGTAGGCAGTGCAGCAGCTGAAGGTGTTATCGCCCTGAGCTCTATGGACTAGCCCATGAGAGATTTGTTAAATTAGCAAAGCGGACATAACAGGATATCATAAGATCAACATACACACATTTCAGTTTAATTCTATTCTAAAATTCGCCTCAGTTCTACTAATAACGCTGTTGTGTAACTGGATCATACAGAGCACTGAGCACTTTTACCATGCAAGCTGGCTGATCCATTGTGTGATTATATAGCACTTTCCCTTATGTATTAATCCCTAGTATCCTACAGAGTGTAAGCCTGTGGCAGGGTCCTCTTACCCACCCAGTCTAACTGTTACCACCCAGTCCTGTTATAATGATTATTAAAATTGTAATGCGATGTAATCTATATAAAAACCTGTTAATAAATAAAATACATTTCATAGACAAGCTTTAGCAAGGTTTAAACTGCCATACACTAGAGCAGGCCCAGCCAACCTGTGGCTCTGCAGATGTTGTGAAACTACAACCCCCAGCATGCTTTGTCATGTATCGGCTATGCCTAAGCAGTTAAAGCATGCTGGGACTCGTAGTTTTGCAACACCTGGAGAGCCACAGGTTGGCCAGGCCTGCAGTAGCGTGATTATTGAAAATAGTATGAAATCCCCAAAAATATCAGCACCATATACACTATTTTTAGCTGATAATCGTCAGAAAATTATAAAAAAAACATCGTCACCAAATAATCGTTCAAAAGGGGTTCTTGGATGATTATTGGATGATCTACGAAAAAATCGTTACCATACACATCAACGATAATTTGGCTGATAACACAATAATTGCAAGGACCATTTGCTCTAGTGTATGGCCAGATTTAGACATTGGCTTGATTTGACAGTTCTTATATACTGTTGACTCCCATGTAATTAATTTGGTATAACCAATCAGAAGCCTAAGGTGTGTGCAATCACAGGATGAACCCCGATTGGTCCATAGTTAGACTGACACTACCAGCAATCAATGATGGGGAGAACATGAAGGAGCTGATCCAGAGCTGCGCTTCCGTCTTTGTTTCAGATTGAAGCGCAGCAAAAATGAGGAGCAGGAGCGCGCACAGATAGATGGGCGCAAGTGTACCCATCCGTTTGTGTTCGCATCCGACTTGTCTGCGCCTGTAGAAAGGATAATTAAATGAGAAAAGGGGTGTTTTTCTCATTTAAATACTCCATGCAGCGCAGTCTGGTAGCAGTTTAACAAGCCCTACACTTACACCATCTTTTAATCTGGAGTGGGGGGGGGCATTGCAAAAAAAAAAAAACCCCTTTTGCTACGACACAAAGACTAACACTGCGGTCAGAGCAATTAAAGCTCCGACTGCTTTTTTATTTATTTTTTTACCAAGGTTGGCTTTTCTGCAGCCAAATCAGAGGTGCATGTTTCTAAAGAATCCCACACCTCTAAATAGTACGTTTTAGTGGACCCGCCTTCTAATACTGAGTTATAGAACTTTATCCAGGAATACTGAGAAGATATCCCACTTCTCAGTATTCCTGGATAAAGTTCTATTATTCCTGATATTCAGCTTTTATACTACCGTGTTATCCTACGTTCTACCCTGCGCTAGGAGTATCGCTTCCTTTGATGTTATACTGTCTCCAAGTTGCCAACCTACAAGAAATACTTGGGAGGAGAGAATTACTCTGCCCCTTGCACTTTATAGAAATGACATTAATACCCTGGTGCGCAACTTCTGTATTTGCTTTAATACCTCTACCTCGAGCTGGAAACGTTACTACTAAGCCGCTGATATATTAGAATAATTAAAGACGGAGAAAGGTAAACTACTTATTACGGCTCCTGCTTACAGCATCTACACTGACGTGTTGGCACGCCTAGCTTGAAATCATAATCCACCCCACCTTTGGAGTTATAGGGGCTGATTCAGAGATGCGATTGCGAAAAGATCGCAAATATACGCACCTTTGCTAAGATCTTAGCAGGTTCCAGCCCACTGCATAAACAGACACTCCCCTTGCAAACAGCGGTGGATCTTAAACTTAGACAACCATTGACTTGCCTTAACTATACGCTGTCATTTGGGATTTTAAGTGACGTGGGAGCGTTCATTTAAGATCCTAAGTGTCAGTCCTCGCCAACTTTCCCTCATTTCCCTGCCTCCCCCCGCCCATTTCCATGCAAATCCTTAAGATCTTAAAGATTCGCAGCACTTAAGATCTTAAGTGCTTGCGTGCGATTCAGACTTACGCTCTTAGCGAACTTACGCGCCTAACCGCTACGTAAACGGCGTTGCACTATTACTACGTATGCGCAGTTTTGCAAATTTTCTAGGATCTTAAATATACGCACCTAAGTGCCGTGGAAATCGCATCTCTGAATCAGGCCCATAATATCTGCAAGCTATTGTCTCTCAGCCACTATTTCATGTGTATCAACCCGGACTTATTGTACTGAGTTCCATCCCCCTTCCTGCATCCTAGGGGCCTGTGAGTAGATCGCGGGTAACCTGCTGTTGCTGCTGAAGTTATCATCTTAAATTGCTATTGGTTGGGAAGTGACATTTACATTTTTTTAGTGACTACGGGCCGTATTCAGAGATCCGTCCGGCGATCGGTCCGCAAATATACGCACGGACGGAGCAAGTAACACCCACCAAAACCCCAGTCACTCACCTTGCTAACCCATGCCCATGGAGACTTGCGCCTCCGTAGACCAGCTGTAACTTTCCGTGGCCTTTTCCGAGGGTATGTGTTCCTCCGTCCGTGCACATCTTTATAATCGTGCTCACTTCCCTTCATTTGAATGCCTCCCCCCGCCCATTTCTATGTAAATTCCTCTGTGCGTATGTTTACGTGGGAGATCTGTGCGTATTTAACCATGTCCGATTCACAAGTCTGTCCGTGAGGCACTTCCGTGCGTATAGTCTACGTGAACAGCCTATAAAATGTTACTACGCATACGCAGTTGACGTACTTAAAAATAAGCACGGAAAACAGAGAAAAAACGGCCCTACTTTCGTATCAGCGGATCATTATTATTACTGCATCGCTTCCTGCCTGATTTGGGACACTATTCGACTGTTTCATATCACAAATCCTTATATCAATCTGTAAGTTACACCCCTAAGTTACACCCCTAGGGGCCTGATCCAGACCTACGCTGGCTGGCGTTAAAACGCCAGCCAGCAGCGTAAGATCGGCTCGAAAGCCGGTCTGCGCATGCGCCGGGCAAATGTTGCCCGGCGTTGCTACAGAAACGCCCGATCGTGGATCGGGCATCCGTAGCTTCAGCGTAGTAACGCTGGAGGGGGCGTCCCCCAGCGTTACCACGCTGAGGTTAGTGCAGGTAAGCAGGGGGAGGGAGGGTAATGAGGCTGGGAGGGCGGCGTTAGCAGACTAACGCCGCCGTCCCAGCGTAGTTACACTGGGTTACGCCGGCTGAACTTAGGGTAGCCTTCAGCCGGCGTAACCCAGTGTCATTACGATCTAGCAGGGGGAGTGTCGGGGAAGTGTAACGCTGTTACGCTGAGCGTTAGTACGCTCAACACAACAGCGTTACTCTGGATCAGGCCCCTAAGGTGGGACTTGTATTACTACCTTAAATTCCTATATTCTCCCATTACTTTTACGCTACTGAAGGATTGCTTCTGAACATCTTCACCCCATTACCTAGCCAACTGTTGATTGATTGTATATTTGTATAATCTCATAACTTTGATAGCGGGTGTCAAGATTGAATGTTACACTCTTATAGGATTGCACAAGATTTTTGTAGGTTATTAACCTTGTTTAACTTGTATTACTTAGCTTATGCAAGACAAATGTGAATTTTTGTCCTATGCCTTGCGTGGGTGACCTTGTTGATCTGACCTATAAACAGTTTTATGATATGTTCTGTCCTGTTCTAGCGCTCCCCTTAAAATGGGTAAGACAAACAAAACCGTGGCTACTAAGACTGCCCCCTCTAAAAGCCACCCTGCCTCACCACAGTCACCATCCCGATGATCCGGAAACTCCTGCTATTTTTGCAACACAACCTCCCTCTCCTTCCTTTATGGTGGAGACAGCTAAAGAGATCTCTATGATCCTTCTCCCCCAAATTGATCAAACTCTAGATAACAAACTAGAGCAAAAGTTTAACCAAAAATTCAGTGATTTACAAGATATGCTAACCACAACTATAACTCAGGTTAAATCTAACACTCAAAGACTTACGGATGTGGAGCAACGGGTCAGTGACTCGGAAGACACTGTTACCTCCTTGTAGTATACAGTAGTAGTAGAAAAGATAAATAGCGCTCAAATGTAATATAACTTACAGCAGCTTATACCTCTATAGTAAATGGTAGTGAGAAACCATCCAAAGATGCAAAATGAAGGTAAAAAGACAATAGGGTAATAGCGCTAAAGTTGAAAAACCAGATGATGACACTCCAAATTTCAATAGAGAATGATATATAGAAAATATAAGTGAGGAAAAGTTCACATTTATTATCACATAACGTGATAGGTGCACTGGGTGCACTGAGGGATTACTTTTTATCTATTGACGGATTATAGCAGTAAATCTGCTCTATATGCCTGCTTTTACCACTTGTTTGTGAGTATTTGTATTCCAGAACACGTTATGTGATAATAAAATTGAGTTGCGCTATTAGGTGCTTTTCTACTCTTTTTTTCCCTTTACTTATCCTGAAACCCGGTGGAACGCTTTGGAGTTTACACGGAAACGAGGCTTGGAAGAAAACAGAAGCCAGCAGTTACCGGAGTGATCGCTCTTTCCACACACGAGGTGAAGCAGTATAATGGGAGCAGCGGCCACGCCTATCCACCTTTAAAATCTATGTTTCCACTAAGGACGCTTATTTGGCTATCCACGGACATAGTGAAAACATCACGTTTCAGGAGGAATGGACCAAATAATACCTAATCTTTCATCTAACTGTAAGCTGATTTGTCCTCGCGGACAGCTACTCCGTTCTCATAAGTTGATGTGAACTTCTCCTCACTTATATTTTCTAAATATCATTCTCTATTGAAATTTTGAGTGTCATCGTCTGATTTTTCAACTCTTACCTCCTTACAAAACACGGTCTTGGCCCAATCCCAGACCATCTCAGCTCTTACAAATAAATTTGATGACATAGAAAACCGATGCAGTAACCTGTGCTTCATTGGTATTCCAGAGAATACCAATGAAATTATTTACTTGGCTATCTCCAAAAAGACCTGTTTGAAGCCCTTAACTTAAATCCTGGGCATGCTAACATGACCATAGAAAAGGTACACCGCCTGGGTTGATCGCCAAAGGGGAGATGATAGGCCGAGGGCAGTTACTGCTAAATCTTTAAATTTTAGGGACAAAGAGGCAGTGCTTCGTACCTATAGAAGTCATAATCCCCTATTGGTCAAAGACCAGAGAATATAAATCTTTCAAGATTTTTCTACTCAGGTTGCACAGAAGACGCGTGAATTTACTCCCTTGTGTAAGTTCCTTCTTGAACATGATATCCGTTTTGCCTTGCTCTACCCAGCTAAACTAAGACTTACTAGTGGGGATAGAGACCATTTTTTTAATGATTCCTCTAAAGCTAGAGCCTTTATGCAACAAATGGATTTGCCTGACTCTCTTCCTCTCAGGTCGCCCACACATGCAAATGTATAGTTGGTGTGCTACTTTTAACACCACTTAGTACTATTAGAATTAATGTTCACATCTTTAACATGAGAAAATTAGTTTGTTACTGTTTATGTTTTACTTTATCTGTTTGATTTATTAGATCCCTGTCCAAATGGCTTTGGACGGGACACAAAATGTTCAGGTGGAAAATTTGAAAATGATGTATATTAGAGTTCAGATTGTTTTTGTTATGTTCCTTACTCAAATTGAATTACCACAAAACTTGTCAAGAAGAACTATGCATTGTGTTACCTGTGTGTTTTTGGTCCTGTGGTGGTTTCCTGCTCTGGGCGCCCAATTGGTTCCTTCCATATTCCCATTTACACTTTTACTGATTTGCCTGTCTTAAGTACTCTTCTCTATATTTCTAGATGGCTCTGTTGACTCCTGATATGGTAGGTCTACTTTGGGTTTTACGAGTGGTCTCCTGGAACGTTAGTGGGCTGAATTCATCAGTGAAGCAAAGGAAAGTGATTTGCCACTTAAAATCCTTGAATCCGGACATTGCCTTGCTCCAGGAGACGCACTGGGATGACCGCAGAATGTACCTTAAAAAGTACTTGGATTGGTGAGTGCATTAGTGCCTGCCACACTTCTAAAACAAGGGGTGTTGCTATTTTACTGTACAAACATCTATCTTATACAGTTGAAAATAAGATTGTTGACCTGCAGGGTCGTTATATTATACTGCTTGTCCCGATAGCCAGGGCAGCCAGCTCTGTACATGGAGGATGCAGGAGCGCTCTGTGAATGCTCCGCCCCCCGGCTCCACGGCTGGCCAGTCCGACTCTACAGGGGGAGGAGAAAGTCGGGTGCCATTGACAGAAGGTATGTTTTTTTTCTCTTTGAGATCACAGGTGGATACCCGGTGGCACATGCCCCCTGTGCCACCCCCCTTAATCCGGCACTGTTTATAGTATGTGGGCACGGGGGAGGGGATATATGTACTGTATATGTATACATTGTATGGTCTGTATATATGTTAAAGCAAAGAACCAAAAAAAAACATTTTTAAACAGCAAAAATAAATGTGTGATTTGCAAGGTTTTTTTCCGAGGGGGAGAAGAAGTAGATACAGTATATATGTATAACTAATAAATATATATATATATATAAAATTAATATACG
>WWET01000562.1:460550-477250 GCA_011038615.1 Limnodynastes dumerilii | reverse complement strand
TATATATATATAAAAGCCCATTTTGTACACACTATCCCTATAGAAACTGCTCCCAACACACACACACACACACTCTACATGTATGATCCACTCTACACAAACACTACATTTAAAATCTCTTTTTGCACACACCATCCCTATAGAAACTGCTCCCCACACACACAATCTACATATATGATCCATTCTACAAAAACACTATACATATAAAGCCCGTTTTGCACACACCATCCCTATAGAAACTTCTCACCACACACACACACATTACGCATATATGATCCATTTTACACAAACTATATATATAAAAGCCCGTTTTGCATACACCATCCCTATAGAAATTCCCCCCCCCCACACACACAATCTACATATTTGATCAATTCTACACACACACTGTACAAATAAAAGCCAGTTTTGCACACACCAACCCCATAGAAACTTCTCCCCACACACTATCTACATATATGACGCATATATGATCCATTTTACACAAACACTATACATATAAAAGCCCATTTTGCATACACCACCCCTATAGAAACGGCTCCCCCCCACACACTCTACATATACGATCCATTCAAAACAAACACTATACATATAAAAGCCCGATTTGCACACACCATCCCTATAGAAATTTCTCCCACCACACACACACACACACACACACTACATATATGATCCATTCTACACGAACACTATACATATAAAAGGCCGTTTTCCACACACCATCCCTATAGAAACTTCTCACCACACACACACACACACACACACACTATACATATACAAACCATTCTACACAAACACTATACATATGAAAGACCATTTTGCACACACCATCCCTTTGGAAACTTCTCCCCACACACACTACACATATTTGAACCATTCTACACAAACACTATACATATAAAGCCTGTTTTGCACACACCATCCCTATAGAAACTTCTCACCACACACACACACATTACGCATATATGATCCATTTTACACAAACACTATACATATAAAAGCCCGTTTTGCACACACCATCCCTTTAGAAACTTCACGTTACACACACACACACACTCTACATATATTATCCATTCTACACAAACACTATATATATAAAAGCCCGTTTTGCATACACCATCCCTATAGTAATTTCCCCCCCACACACACAATCTACATATTTGATCAATTCTACACAAACACTGTACAAATAAAAGCCAGTTTTGCACGCACCAACCCCATAGAAACTTCTCCCCACACACTATCTACATATATGACGCATATATGATCCATTTTACACAAACACTATACAAATAAAAGCCCGTTTTGCACACATCATCCCTATAGAAACTAGGTTTCAGTGCTAAATTTTTACATTAGCCTCCATTGTGGAGGCTAACATATAGATATTAGCATCCAAAATTTCACATATAGGAGTGTGGACACTCTCCCTGCACTCGTGTGTGCGGAATTGATTACAGTGTGGGTGGGGTGGTCGCCAATGTCGCAAAGTCAGAGTGGGGTGGTAGTAAGTTCATTTTTAAAGTTATGCAGGTTATTAATTCAAGCGTAAGGGGAACTTTTCTTTTTGACTCTGGGGCTAAAATTTGTAGTGGTTGCAATCTCCGGATAGAAAGTGTGGGTTCCAAAAAAGGGATATTTGAAAGTTACTTTTCGAATGTCCCTTTTTCTGATACTTACATATTTTTTTTTTTTTATGAATGGGTGAGAATGGCGTTCGGCATACTCACCCATTCACTTTCGGAAAGAGGAGATCACTCCGACGCACCTCTGCCTTCGCTCTGCGGACGGAGGGGACAGGTCAGTCAACTCTTTTTGCGGGGTTAGGGTCAGGCTGCAGGGGAGGGAGGGTTAGAGTCAGGTTGCAGGAGATGGTGGGTTAGGGTCAGGCTGCAAGTAATTGAGGGTTATGGTCAGGCTGCCAGGAAGGAGGGTTAGGGTAATAAGAGGGGAGGGTTAGGGTAAGAATTAGGGGAGGTAGTGGGGGTCTTTTTCTTTTACACTTTTTGGAGCACCGAAAGCTCAGTGCTCCGTGGATCGATTGCAATGTCTCCTAGAGCCAAATGCAAACAAAATCCCAGCCAGTTGGAGGAATAGCAGATTTGAAAATCGGCCATTCGGACCGGAGTCCCACATCCAATTTGTAGCTACAGCTCTGCTGAATTGTACATAAGGGTGTAGCTAAGCCCTTACTGTACAATTTGAATACCCATGCCCACCCCTATGTGTATCCTGTACACATGGTGAGTGGGCTGCCCCCAGGCAGAGGCTGCTTTCTGCACAGAATGCATCATAAGGTGGCAGCAAGTAAGTCATCTGATCTTCATTCTGCATGTGGTCCACAGACTGTAAATCCTTAGGTGCACAGCTCTCATATGTTTCTATATAGAGCAAGAATCTTTAGTGTGTGTGTGTATATATATATATATATATATATAATCCAGTGTGAAATAATGATCTGCATTGTAGGTACGGATCCAGACCCCTGAGAGGGGAGTGACAAAGGGAGTTCACTCCACTCTGTCATTCGGATGGACAGACTCCTGCACACACAGAAAGTGTGTCACTCCCCTCTCTCTCCTTCGGAACAAGTGTGACTTACACTGCCATAAGGCAGCCTTAAGACACACCTGCAGATCAGCGGTCTGTACGACCACAGATCCACTCGTAAGTGTGGGAAACCTCCCATACTATACAATATACATGCCTCCCCTACACAACATGGCAGGCGCAGCGGAAGTTAAGCCGCTTCCCACGTAAATGCCATCATACGGAACTGCGCCCTCCAGCCTTGTGTGCGTCAGCGGGCTATCTTTATTAAATCTGGATCCGGCCCATAGTTACAAATAGTCAGAATTCAGCTCATCGGATTGTAAGCTCCAATGAGCAGAACTCTTGTCCCCCATATCTATGTATAGGAGTCACCAGCAATATGCAGTCATAGACATGTGATCCA
This sequence comes from Limnodynastes dumerilii, assembly GCA_011038615.1. Lineage (NCBI taxonomy): Eukaryota > Metazoa > Chordata > Amphibia > Anura > Limnodynastidae > Limnodynastes > Limnodynastes dumerilii. The sequence continues at coordinate 474,294 of WWET01000562.1, read as the reverse complement.
GGATAAGGATCGATTGCCACATGTGGAGTCAGGAAGGAATTTTTTTCCCTCTATGAGACAGAATTGGCTGAAACGTCTCCGGGGGTTTTCTTTGCCTTCCTCTGGATCTACGATCAGTAACTGACACCAGATCACAGGGAGCCCCGAACATGATCCGAATCATGGCTGTTATTACAGAAATACCGGCAGTCGGCTAGGTGTTTGCACCTGGATATTCGGGGTTCCCTGGTAGATATCTGTGTTTGATAATAAATCAAATTCGAGCAATATGTGTTTATATTGCTCCTCTGCATATTGTTGTCAAATAAAAAAAGTTTTGAATATAAACTCTTTGTGATTCTTATTGAGAATAAAATGCACAGACTCAAATACTATTATCACATGAGGTACAGCCGGCTGATCAATATCATTACACCAAGGACATTTATTGTTTCCCCATCAAAGCCAGAGAGAATCAACAGCTGCATACTGGCCCATGTGGTCAAAATCCCAGGGTGCTTATAAGAAAAACAGGAGGTAATGCCCTGGAACCCTCATGGTCTTAAGCACCATAGATTTGGGGTCAGATTTACTAAGCTACTGGTTTGGAAAAGAGGAGATGTTGCCTATAACAACCAATCAGATTCTAGCTCTCACTTTCCTATTACATACTAGATAATGTCAGCTAAAATCTGATTGGTTGCTATGGGCAACATCTCCACTTTTCCAAACCCGCAGCTTAGTAAATCTGGCCCTTAGACTAAGGAGGTTGCTTTATGGCCAGTGGTTCATGACATAAGACATCTTCATTTAGAAATACAATATGGGGAAGAAGAAGTCACATGACTGCTAGGTAAGCATTTGGTGCCCAGACTCAGTAATGGAAGATTATTTTATAAAGGAAACTATTCACCAGATGATTCAGCCAAGTAGAATGAAATACAAATTTGTGATAGTGAAACACAAAATGGATGCCAAAAAATCCATGAAATAACCAATCCACAGGTGAACGTAAGTTTGACTCATTGGGCCGTATTCAGAGATGCGTTTTTTTAAAGCGCACGTAAATAAATGCACGCACACAGCGAGCCGCCACCCACTAATACCCCCGTCACACCCCTCTGACGGCCGTTCTGTCAGCGACTTACGAGTCCTCAGACCACTCTGTTGTTTAAGTGTGTGGTTGTGTGCGTGTATGTATACCGTACGTGTGATTCATAATAACCGCGCCCACATGCGTTCATTTAAATGCCTCCCACCCTCTTTCATGTAAATTTTCCCGTGCGCTTTTCAACCCCACCCATCCGTATATAAGTTCCCAAGTGCGCTTCACAACTACGTACTGAGAGCACTTGTGATCGTATATTCTACGTGATGTATGTAAATAAAGTTACTACGCATGCGCAGTTGATCCGATCCTAAAAATACGCACGCAACCGGTAAAAACGCAACTCTGAATACGCTCCATGATCTACATGCAACAGAAGGTGTCCGCAACACCGTACAAAATACAACAAAAAATACAGCACAGACATACAGGACAGAGATGGACAGCATAGTACATAATAATATACAGTACAGACATACAGGGCAGAGATGGACAGCATAGTACATAATAAAACACAATATAAATATAAAAAGTCAAGCATTAAGTGTGTTCTTACACTTGTATGTACTTACGTACGTACGTATCTAACTAACCGCATCCTCAATTGGTCATTTAAATGCCCCCCAACCACTTTCACGTAAATGGATTTCAACCACGCCCCTTCGCACGTATGTCCCCAAGTGCGTTTCACAAGTACGTGCCTAATGGACTTCCGTGCGTAAATTCAATGTAAATAGCGTAAATAAAGTTACTACGCATGCGCAGTTACTCTGATCCTTAAAATACGCACGCAACACCACGCAAAAACGTATCTGTGAATCCGGTCCTAAGTTACGCTCTAAGGCTTCACTGGTCACCTATCAGCAAAAGAATGAGCAATATCTTCATATGTTTAGTATTGCTATCGTTACACAAGGTAAAATAAGGGTTTGCTCACATGAATGAAACCAGTCCAGACCTGAACATAGCATAAGCACCAGAGCAGAACGTGACAGGCTCAAGTCTGGACGGGAAGAACTGGACAAAGCAGGATGGTCCGCCCAGCCCGGCAACAGAAATCTGAGGACCCGGTACACTCATGTATTTGGGGCCCTCCATATATATATATATGTATTAATATGTATATATATATGTTCAACAGGGCAATAGTTATCGCCGATCAGCACCTCACCATAAATAGTATTTGTCATTGAGAAGACAATTTATTTCAGGTATAGCAAGACTAGAAATCTGTTGCCAAATCACAGAAAAAGTGCCCAGTGCTCAAAAAAGTGCAAACTGCATTCAAGTTCATCTGCCTTATAAGTTCATAAATAATTCAATGCACAATGTAGATAGAGAAATATGACTCCTGTTTTTCCTAAGAATAGATGTTCATCATAAAATCTTGGTAATCAGTCCATCATCATAGTGTTAATTGCAACACATATATCAACTTCAAGTCAGTCAGTAATCCAGTCAGTGCAGCAAATTATAAGGTAAACCTGTGCCATGAGAAAACGTCTTGTCCCAAAGGTATCCGATGCATAACTGCACCGTCATCAGGGGACTTCAAATGGGTCAGCAACTTACCACAGAGATAATGAATAAAAGCATATATATAGAAATAAGAGTTAAACACTCACCAAACAGAGGGAGAGCCAACAACCGAAAGTGATGTCCCAACCGGAAACTCACAAGCCAAGACCGTCACCTAGCAACCAACACGCTGGAGGTGGAAGCGTCTTAGTCATGAGAGGAGAGGACCACCATGGAAATGAACATCGCTGGGTGTCTAGCTCCGGATGACATGCAGAACAGACATGGGAAACCTAACCTAAAAGAAAAAGCATAAATAAAAAATAATAATAAGCAACCAACACTGTAGAGTCTTTCCTAGTGCATGAAAACATGTACACATAAGCTTTATGACAATATGAGATTACAGCTTGTAACCATATAAACAAAAAAATGATTATAAATACATACATGTCAATGTATAATAACATGCGCTTAATGTACAATAATGCACCATAATATGGAGATGCATGAGGAGAGAGCTAAGATTTATAGAAAACAGGTAAGGTTATGTTCCTCATTCAAACCCTTAGGAGCAAGAGCCTTAAATAGAAAATTCATTAGCTTCTTTTTGTAATAAGAGGAGGTTCCTGTCACCGCCCCTTCCCAAAGGAGTAATATGGGCAACAGGCATACAACCAGGGCCGGCGACCCGCTCCGTGGGGGAATGCAGTGCATTTCGGCGCCATGCTAGACAGGCGACGGACATCCCCCCGCTCCCTGCTATGGACGCTGCAGCGCTCATGCAGGACATTCCCGTATGAGCTGCCGCAGTAGTTACATAGAGCACTGCTCTATTTAACTGCTGCAGCAGCTCATACAGTAGCTTCCTGTTTGAGCGCTGAGCACTGCCTATATACAGCACGTGTCACGCCAGCCGGCCAGCCAGCACATTCCGCCTACCCCGTCTCAGACGTCTGTCCCTGCCGCCAGGAGAAGGGAGCAGCGCCGCGGAGGAGGAAGACAAGGTAAGTAACAAGGGAGAGGCTGAAGAAACTTGTGGGGAATACTTAGAGGGCTGGAGGAACATAAGGGGGAATACTGAGGGGCTGTAGGAACATAAGGGGGAATACTGAGGGGCTGTAGGAACATAAGGGGGAATACTGAGAGGGCTGGAGGAGCATAAGGGGGAATACTGAGGGGGCTGGAGGAACATAAGGAGGAATACTGAGGGTGGCTGGAGGAACATAAGGGGGAATACTGAGGGGTCTGGAGGAACATATGGAGGAATACTGAGGGGGCTGGAGGAACATAAGATGAAATATTGAGGGGGCTGGAGGAACATAAGGGGGAATACTGAGGGGGGCTGGAGGCACATAATAGGGAATACTGAGGGGGGCTGGAGGCACATCATGGGGAATATTGAGGGGGGCTGGAGGCACATGATGGGGAATACTGGGGGGGCTTCAGAGACATGATGGGGATACTGGGGGGGAGGGCTGCAAAGACATGATGGGGAAATTAGGGGGCTGCAAGACATGATGCGGATACTGGGAGACTTGAGACACATAAGGAGGAGAGATAAGGGGGAGAGATTGGATGAATATATACACTGTACACACACACAAACTGGATAACTAAGTGCTTACAAGGCTGTGCTTCTATTGTATTATGGTTACAAATGTGTTCTGTTTTTGTGACACAAGGAGGGCATTTTTAACTGCATTGGGCCTGATCCAGACCTACGCTCGTGTGCATAGCGTATTAACGCTGGCGTACCTACGATGCACGGCAATAGGCACCCCCCTTGCTCGTTCTTAGTTTTGCTTCATACGCTCAGCAAATCCTACCCTAACTTTTCTGTTCGTAACCGCGGTTGTCTATATGGTCATTGCGTAGTTATGATGCTTAGCACGCTCATGCTGTATGGTTTAAATGCCTCACCCCACCCTGGGTGTGTATTTACGGATTTCGTGTGGTTACAAGAATGTTGAATTTATTGTACAGTGGTCTGAAGGATGACGTCTGTATTGTATGGTGGGAAATGTAAATTGTAAGACTGCACTGACAAGGTGATCCAATAGGTAAATATAGGGATTGGTGCTACCCTGTTTTTCAAGCACTTACACAGAAAAATACAAAAAAAGAAAAAAACTTAGTGCACACTCTCAAAGAGTTCATACAGCTGCTATCCGATTAATATACCAAGGCAAAAGTATATTGCTTAAAATAGTTAAACATTTTATTCATACACATTTTTTAAAAGGTGAAATATTGAAAAAGTATAAAGTAATCATATTGAATGATAATAATACAAATGGCTACTTAGCTAATATCCCATGGAAAATAGAAATAACTTGAATAGCTTAAAAGACGTCCCCTATACTAATACAGAGAAATCTTACCCTGGGAGAGAGGACTAACAGTCTCACGACTGTGCTTTTTCCTTCCGGACATGTATCTGTCCCTCCCTATTCTGGGTTAGAAAAGACGTCAGGATAGAAGTAACCACTGGAAAAAGGTGAGTCCCACGGTGCACCAGAGGCTCACACGCACCCCAACGCGCGTTTCGCCGAGGCTTTATCAAGAGGATTGCCAGTGGCAAGATTTCTCTGTATTACTATATTGGACGTCTTTTAAGCTATTCATGTTATTTCTATTTCCCATGGGATATTAGCTAAGTAGCCATTTGTATTATTATCATTCAATATGATTACTTATATACTTTTTCAATATTTCGCCTTTTAAAAAATGTGTATGAATAACATGTTTAACTATTTTAAGCAATATACTTTTGCCTTGGTATATTAATCGGATAGCAGCTGTATGAACTCTTTGAGAGTGTGCACTAAGTTTTTTTCTTTTTTTGTATTTTTCTGTGTATTGTATGGTGACCTGAATGGTATAGCGGTCGCTAGGATAATGGGGTAGATCCAGAACTCCGCTTGCAATCCGTTTACGCATACGTACCTTTGATACACTCCCCTTGGCACACCCCTTGGATGTACGTATTTTGGCCGAGTTCCGCTTTCCAAACCCTATCTTAACTTTTGACCGCGTAACCGATGTAACACGTACGGATGGGCAACACGGACTTACGCAGCTAAGCACGCCCATACTGTACACTTTAAATGAAATCCCCCGCCTACATTGCGTATTTTTGACATAGTTGTGCCACACGTAAAATTGGCACGCCCACACGTACAAATTTACGCAAAAAATACGCAAATGACCCATACGCTCATGTTTACGTTGTGTTCCGTAGCGTATTATCTGTCGTGCGCATGCGCAGTACATACAAAAACGCGATTTTATGTGTCCGCCAGGTGTAAATTCGCACAGAAGCGTTGTTCTGGATCTGCCCCAATGTCTGTAAAGTATGTGTCCTTAAGATTTATAGTCTGTATTGTGTTGCAGTTATTAGGATGAAATGGGAATTGTATAGTGGAGACTAGTATGCTGCATGTATTGTATAGTAGCGGCTATGATTTGCTCTCTTTTATTGTGGTTACAAGATTGTGTTTTATGATGTTTACATATATACTATACTCTAGTAACTATAATGATAAATTGTTAAACAGGTGGGTGCAAAATTTAAAGTCTGCAGGGGGGCGCCGAACACCCTAGCACCGGCCCTGCATACAACGTAAGTCTGATAATTTATGTTCCTTTTCAGCAAAATGTCTTGCCACAGGAGAGGTCTTGTTGTTAACTATGGCTGACGCTTTCTTAATCGTACACCTGTGCATTGCTAGTCTTTCCTTCCTTCATCCGTACCGTCTTGCCTACATAGATTTTTTCACACGGGCAGGTTATAATGTAAACCACAAATTTTGAATCACAAGAAAGTTTGTGTTGTTTCTTTAATGGAAGCATGAAGTCGGATGAGTGAAGGTGTCACCCAAGATTAAGTAGCGGCAATTTACACATCCACTGCATTTCTGTACACCTTTTTAGGGGTTAACCAGTGATGCGCCTGTGGGGGTTTCATATTGTTAAAAGGGGAGGGGGTAACATGCGGTTATAGCAGACCCTAAAACATCACCCATTCCATTAGGTACAATATATTGCGCCCCTGAGATTCCAACTGTCACTCACCTGGTTTAAATGAATGAGGAACAGAGCTTTTTGTACCTAATGCAATGGGTGATGTTGGACGGTATGTTATAGTATGTGAGGGGGGAGGGGGTAACGTGCGGTTATAGTATGTGAGGAAAGAGGGTAACGTGTGGTTATAGTGTGTGAGTGGGGGAGGGGGTAAAGTGCGGTTATAGTATGTGGGGGGGAGAGGGTAACGTGCGGTTATAGTATGTGAGGGGGAGGAGATAATGTGTGGTTATAATATGTGGGCACTGGGGGGTGTATGTACTGTATATGTATACATTGTATGATCTAGGTATATGTTAAAGCAAAGTACCAAAAAAAAACATTTTCAAACAGCAAAACTAAATGTGTGATTTGCAAGGTTTCTTCTGAGGGGGAGAAGGGGGGGCTGTGTCCGGGAATTTCTTGAGGAAAAGCTGATAACTCTATTGAGTGTAAGGTATGTATGTATGTATGTATGTATGTATGTATGTATGTTTTGTGTGTTTATGTAATGCATGCATGTACATTGTGTGTGTGTGGTATACAAATTGTGTGTAAATACAGTATATCTGTATAACTAATAAATATATATATCAAATTAATATACGCATATAGATAGATATAACATTATGAAATAGATAGTTAGCCGTTATATACACACACATACACACAAATACATATCGGTCACAATTCTGAGTCCTTTGTCAAGCTCCTGAAAATAGAGAAGGGAAGGAAGAAGAAAAAGGAAGAAAGTTGAGAAGCAGAAAAGAGGTAAGTGACCATACAGTGTATCTATACAATTCAGTTATGGGGAGGAAGCCCAGTATTTAGCTGTACTTGAGCCCAGAAATCCTATTGTGTGTGTAGATTTTGTGCAGTGTGTGTGTATGTAGTGCACTGTGTGTATATGGAGTGCACTGTGTGTATATATGAGGTGCACTATAATATAGGCACCCTGGGATTTTGTCAGTATGCATCTGTTGATTCTCTCTGGCTTTGATGGGGAAACAATAACTGTCCTTGGTGTAATGATATTGATCAGCCGGCTGTACCTCATGTGATAATAGTATTTGAGTCTGTGCATTTTATTCTCAATAAGAATCACAAGGAGTTTATATTCAAAACTTTTTTATTTGACAACAATATGCAGAGGAGCAATATAAATACATATTGCTCGAATTTGATTTATTATCAAACACAGATATCTCCCAGGGAACCCCAAATATCCAGGTGCAAACACCCAGCCGACTGCCGGTATTTCTGTAATAACAGCCATGGATCGGATCATGTTTGGGGCTTCCTGTGATCTGGTGTCAGTTACTGATCGTAGATCCAGAGGAAGGCAAAGAAAACCCCCGGAGACAATTCAGCCAATTCTGTCTCATAGAGGGAAAATAATTCCTTCCTGACTCCACATGTGGCAATCGATCTTTATCCTGGATCACGTCTATGACTGCATATTGCTGGTGACTCCTATACAAAGATATGGGGGACAAGAGTTCTGCTCATTGGAGCTTACAATCCGATGAGCTGAATTCTGACTATTTGTAACTACGGGCCGGATCCAGATTTAATAAAGATAGCCCGCTGACGCACGCAAGGCTGGAGGGCGCAGTTCCGTACGATGGCATTTACGTGGGAAGGGGCTTAACTTCCGCTCCGCCTGCCATGGTGGGCAGGGAGAGGCATGTAAATTGTATAGTAGGGGAGGTTTCCCATACTTACGAGTGGATCAGGGGTCGGATGGACAACTGATCTGCAAGTGTGTCTTAAGGCTGCCTTATAGCAGTGTAAGTCACAATTGTTCCGAAGGAGAGAGAGGGGAGTGACAAAGGGAGTTCACTCCCTTCTCTCATTCGGACGGAGAGACTCCAGCACACTTTCTGTCTGTCCGAATGAAAGAGTGGAGTGAACTCCCTTTGTCATTCCCCTCTCTGGAGTCTGGATCCGGACCTACAATACGGATCATTATTTCACACTGGAATATATATATATATATATATACACACTAAAGATTCTTCCTCTATATAGAAACATATGTGAGCTCTGCTTCTAAGGATTTACAGTCTGTGCACCGCATGCAGAGTGAAGATCAGATGACTTATATAAGTTACCTACACAAATCATCTGTAAATTGGTAATGAGCAGCGCCAATATTTCAGCATTGGAATGCAGCCACTTGGCCACTGGGCAGATAGCAGCCTCTGCCCGGGGGCGGCCCACTCAGAATGTGTACAGGATACACATGGGGGTGGGCATAGGTATTCAAACTGTACAGTAAGGGCTTAGCTACACCCTTAAGTACAATTCAGCAGAGCTGTATCTACAAATTGAATGTGGGGCTCCAGTCTGAATGGGCAATTTTTGAACCTGCTATTCCTCCAACTGGCTGGGATTTTGTTCGCATATGGTTCTAGGAGGCATTGCAATCGATCTACGGAGATTTCGGTGCTCCGAAAAGTGTAAAAAAAAAGACCCCCACTACCTCCCCTTATTCTAACCCTAACCTTCCCCTCTTATTACCCTAACCCTAACTCTCCTTCCTGGCAGCCTAATCATAACCCTTCCTTACTTGCAGCCTGACCCTAACAAACTATCTCTCGCAACCTGACCCTAACTCTCCCTCCCCTGCAGCCTAACCCTAACCCTCCCTTCCCTGCAGCCTGACCTTAACCCTCCCTCCCCTGCAGCCTGACCCTAACCCTCTCTCTCCTAGAGCCTGACCCTCACCCCGCAGAAAGAGTTGACTCACCTGTCCCCTCTGTCCGGATAGCGACGGCGGAGGTGCGTCGAAGTGATCTCTTCTTTCCGAAAGTGAATCGGTGAGTATGCCAAACGGCATTCTCACCCATTCATAAAAAAATTTTTCAAAAAGTGTAAGTATCGGAAAAAGGGACATTCGAAAAGTAACTTTCGAATATCCATTTTTTCGGAAGCCACACTTTCTATCCGGATATTGCAACCACTACAAATTTTAGCCCCAGAGTCAAAAAGAAAAGTGCCCCCAAGCTTGAATTAATAACCTGCATAACTTTAAAAATGAACTTACTACCACCACACTCTGACTTTGCGACATTGGCGACCACCCCAATCGCACACACTGTTATCAATTCCACACGCACGAGTGCAGGGGGAATGTCCACACTCCTATATGTGAAATTTTGGATGACAGTATCTATATGTTAGCCATGGAGGCTAATGTAAGAATTTAGCGCTTAAACCTAGTTTCTGTAGGGATGGTGTGTGCAAAACGGGCTTTTATATGTATAGTGTGTATGTGGAATAGATCATATATGTAGATTGTGTGTGTGGGGAGCAGTTTCTATAGGGATGGTGTGTGCAAAACGGGCTTTTATATGTATAGTGTTTATGTAGGATGGATCATATATGCATATTCTGTGTTTGTGTGGGGAGAAGTTTCTATAGGAATGGTGTGTGCAAAATAGGCTTTTATATGTATAGTGTTTTTATAGAATGCATCATGTATGTAGAGTGTGTGTGGGGGGAGCAGTTTCTATAGGAAAGGTGTGTGCAAAATAGGCTTTTTATATGTATAGTGTTTGTGTAGAATGGACCATATATGTAGAGAGTGTGTGTGTGTGTGTGTGTGTGTGGAGTGAAGTTTCTAAAGGGATGGTGTGTGCAAAACAGGCTTTTATATGTATAATGTTTGTGTAGAATGGTTCATATATATATATAGTGTGTGTGTGTGTTTGTGTGTGTGTGTGTGGGTAGCAGTTTCTATAGGGATGGTGTGTGAAAAATAGACTTTTATATGTATAGTGTTTGAGTAGAATGGCTTTAATATGTAGAGTGTGTGTATGTGTGTATGTGGGGAGCACTTTCAATAGGGATGGTGTGTGCAAAATGGGCTTTTATATATATATATATATATGTCGGGGCAGAGCAGTGATGTTACGCTGAGTGTTAAAACGCTCAGTGTAACGTTGTAGCTCTGGATCAGATCCTATGTATCTTTATATGAATTATTGTGTTTATATATATATATATATATATATATTGTTTGTGTAGAATAAATCATGTATGCATATTGTGTGTGTGTATGTGGGGAGAAGTTTCTATAGGGATGGTGTGTAAAAATCGGGATTTTATATGTATAGTGTTTTTGTAGAATGGATCATATATGTAGAGGGTGTGTGTGTGTGTGGGAAGCAGTTTTTATAGGAATGGTGTGTGCAAAATGGGCTTTTATATGTATAGTGTTTGTGTAGAATGGATCATATATGTAGAGAGAATGTGTGTGTGTGTGTGTGTGTATGTGTGGGTAGCAGTTTTTATAGGGATGGTGTGTGAATAACGGGCTTTTATATGTATAGTGTTTGTGTAGAATGGCTCATATATGTAGAGTGTGTGTATGTGGGGAGCACTTTTAATTTTAAAATTAACTTTTGTGTAGATGGATCATATATGCATATTGTGTGTGTGTGTCTGTGTGTGTGTCTGTGTGTGTGTGTGGGGAGAAGTTTCTATAGGAATGGTGTGTGCAAAACGGGCATTTATATGTATAGTGTTTGTGTAGATTGGATCATATATGTAGAGTGTTTGTGTGTGTGTGTGTGTGTGTGGGGTAAAGTTTCTAAAGGGATGGTGTGTGCAAAACGGTCTTTTATATGTATAGTGTTTGTGTAGAATGGTTCATATATATATATATAGTGTATGTGTGTGTGTGTGTGTGTGTGTGTAGCAGTTTGTATAGGGATGGTGTGTGCAAAACGGGCTTTTATATGTACCGGTATATGGTTTGTATGGATCATACATGTAGAGTGTGTGTGGGGAGAGCAATCTCTTTAGGAATGGTGTGTGCAAAACGGGCTTTTATATATTCAAGACTCAAAATATATGTTAAACACCCTCAGGGTAAAAAAAAGATATGCTAAACCTTCTGAGAACAACAAAACAAAAAACACATAAGTATTACATAGGGTCTTATTTGGAATTTGCTATACTTACTTTTAATTATAACTTACACACTTAGGAGAACAGGTCACTCCCCCTTGCACTGCTGTGTGCAGATGGGATTTACATGTTTAGAACCCAACCTTAAGTATTCCACAAGATTGTGTGTGGGGAATTCTGCATCGTACATAAGCTTAGCCAAGCTATTATTACTGTATTAATACCAAACGTAGAGTACGTAAGTCATGTATAGTTATTTACTAATGATCTGGTCCATTTCATCCTCAATAATACTCTAGAGATATTGACGAGATGAATCTGAAAGCTACGCAAATAGAATTTATATTATTTTCTAATTAATCTAAGGGAAATAGTTACATGAACCTGGGTTATATGAAGCACAGTAATCATATGACCCATGGTTTAATAATTAAATAAATTACTTACCTTTCCATGGGCCTTATGCAGAGCTTAAAGACTGCGTATACGCAATCTATGTTGCAACAAGTAACGTAGATTACGTTACAGAATTACTGCGCATGCGCAGTAGAACATATCGGAAAACTCTGCATACAGCCCACTAAGAGGATCTGACACTCATATTTACCTGCCAACCTTCCAGCTGACTGATTGCTGTAGTCTTCTGTCTACTAATCAGCCTTTCATCTGTGGTGATGTCACAATTGACTCTTGTGCTCAGCCAGAGGGGGTGTGGCTTGTGCTCAGCCAGAGGGGGCGTGGCTTCTGCTCAGCTAAGGATAGCATGGCTTCTGTTTAGCAAGTGGGTATTTTTGCCTAACATCATTATTTACAGAATTGTCAAGAGGTTCAAATGATCAATGTGTATTGATAATGAACATGAACTGAAAATAACTAGGGTCCAAATCTATTTGGTTATAAAATTATTATTATTCACTTTAAATTTCTTAATAAAATTGTTGTCTAAAAGATTTATTTCTAGAACTAGCCAGGGGTGCAGAAGTCACTGTCAGTTTTTGAGCATTTATGGCCTGTATTATAAAGCTGGAAAGCCAAATTGGTCTAAGGAAAAGAAGTGCCTAGGTCTGAATGAGAGAGTAAAGAGCTATTTCTCTCTGGATCTGCAACGCGGCTGACAGAGACCATCCCCGATCATGTAACACAGCAAGCCTTCTACCATTAAGACTGGCATCTGCTCAATGTAGAGGAGAGACAGGCCCCGCCCACTTATACCATGTGATCACAGCCTCATGAGGTACGATAGGAACAGGAAGAGAAGTCACTGGACAGGTGAGTGACTGATTAAGGAGTTAATTAACATTTTTCTGAATTAGGGGGATTAGGTTAGTGTGAACTCAGGAGGGGATTTACTTAGCCCAATTTAGTATAAATAGGGAAGTGAAGGTAAATTAGAGTTTTACTGCAAGAAAGGGTGAGTTCATACTAGGGCCGGACTGGCTGATGGGTGAGATGGGCTGCTGGAGGGACGGACCGGTACTTTGCTGCAGAGAGTAGCTGTTGGAAGCAGCTGAGATTGTCAATGATACTTGCAGCGTTATTAGCATATTGCATCTCACAAGCCTTTTTCTTTGCCTGGTAATCAACCAATCAGATAGCAGATAATGCAGTTGTGCAACTCCCTGACTGGCTTCTGCTGCTGCTATGCACCGCCTCCACTTACTGCACAGTCCTTCTCGGCACAGCTCCTTGCTGACAAAGTAAGTGTGTGTGTGTGCCTAAAACTGTGGTTTGTGTACAGGGGCGGATTGGGAAAATAAAGTGGCCCTGGAAAAAATTCAGGAAGTGGCCTTAAGCGAGTGGGATCAAATCAACTTTAGACGGGGCCAACAGGAAAGTAGGTTGGATTAGCAAAATAATATTAGCCCTATATTGAATACCCCTACCTACCTACCCCTGCCCTAAACCGTAAATTGTTAAACTTTATTACAATTATAGTAAAACCATGAATTAACTAAAAACAATAACATAGTGCATCACACACACACACACAGTGCAACGCATATACATACACAAAAAAACACACACACACAATGCACTCCATATATTTACACTCACAGTGCACCTCATACACACACACACACACACACACACACACATACACACACACACTGCAACCCATATACACACACAGCGCATCTCATATATATATATATATAT
>WWET01000562.1:450103-460384 GCA_011038615.1 Limnodynastes dumerilii | reverse complement strand
ATTGAAATGGTACGAGGGTGAACTACGCGCTGACCAAATACTAGTGGGTATACAGATAGTACAACATAAATTACAACAAAAACAGAAAACACAAAACACTTAAGGGGATAAAAAGATATTTATTAAGATGTACAGTAAAATCAACCTGATTCAGAAAGATCTGTACAGTTGTAGGTTCTGGACAAATAGTGCAGATAGAATAAGCAGGAAAAACGCAGAAAAAAATATATATAGGCAGAAAAATGTACGCAGAAAAAAATATACGCAGAAAAAAAATATATATCCAGCTATGGGTCTTTCACAAATACTTGCTCCAGTATTGCTGTACACAGTAAAAAGTATACACTGATCTTGTCAGTATAAAGGGAGCAGAGTATGGAATATAGTACAGTACAATCAGCCTGTGCCTGATGTTTCAGTGCTGGGCTGTGACTTCTATATGTGGGCGGGTGCTTATAATCCAGATGATATACTTAGGCTGGATAGATGGCTCAGCCTTAATTATAGGTGTGCTCCCGCTAAGTGCTGGTTAAAAATCCGTTTTATAAACGTGCAAAACTCCCACAAGCTGGGAAAGGATAACAGGAACAAGACTATGCAAGTTTGTTTTTATAAACGTGCAGCACTCCCACAAGCTGGGAAAGGACAACAAGAACAAGACTTTGCAAGTTTGAAATAGGTATATGGTACCTTGTGTCCTGCGGATTAGGGTGCACCCTGCGTCTTCTCGTTGGAGACGGTGGACAGTGTGTCTCTCTTAGCTGCTCGTTGCAGCCTTTGACAGGCTCATGCTGGGAAGATCCCATGCGCTCTCTCGCGTCGTGTGATGTAACAGCTGCCGCTATTACTGCAGATGATAGCGGGTCACGGCGAGGTAGCGGTGGCGGGTCCTGAGGGGTCTGGGTAGCTGGAGAGCTCTCCCTGTCGACGCGTTTCTCCCCTCTGTGTGGGGGCTTCTTCAGGATGGAAAGCTACTTGTGACGGTTCAGGATCAGCAGAGAAAGTGGGTTAGAGTGCCGGGTGGGCGGTTTATATACGTGCTGGGTGAGGATGATTGGTGGATGCCGTGGTCATGTGCTGTAGACACACGCTGCCGGGCTGTAGTAAACAGATCCACGTGTTTGTGGTGAAAGCTGGATATGCAAGCAGCTGTGGGCTATGCGGTGGCTGAATGGGACGAGGACAGACAAACATATAGACATATATAAACGGATGATATAAAACAGTGGTGGGGGGGCGTGTCCAGATGCGGATAAGACAAGAGAAGATATTGATAAAGCGGATAAAGATGCTAAGACATGAGACATACGGGAAATGGGAAAAATGAAGGAAATAAAAATAAAATAGAAAAATAGAAAAATGTAAAAGAGTAGAGAAAATATTAAATGATTATTTGAAAAAAATGTGAAAAATGAAAAAAATAAAAAAAAAAATGAAAAAATTAAAAAAAATTGAAAAAATGGAACAAATGATGAAAAGCTGAAAAAATGAAAAAATGTAGAAAATGAAAAAAATATATAAAAATGGAAAAAATGAAAAAAAATGAATGAAAAAAATGCAAAAAAAGGAAAAATGAGAAAGATGAAAAAAATGATGATAAATAAGATGATAAATAAGAAATGTGACAAAAAATGGGAAAAAGGTAGTAACTGTGATGAAAATCAAAATATAAATGAAGACGAAAATATAGATAATGAGTATGGATAAATAATGGAGGATAGGGAATAAGTAAAAGGTGTAGATGGGCGTAGAGCGTGGGGTTAGGGGGAGAAATACAACTAAAGAAATAAAGAATAACACGTAGATCCCCCTGGGGAGATTCCCAATACTGAGGGGGAGGATATGTATGGGGAGGTAGGGCTAATTCTTAGTAAGGAAGGAGCCCAAATCAAGGTCCACATTGTGTCCGTTAGGAGTCAGAGTTTTCATGGTATATATCCATTTAGCTTTTTCTTTGGCTATGGATACTGTGTAGTCCCCGCCTCTCCATGATCTGTGAATTTTTTTGATAGCTGTGAAGCTAAGTCCTGCGGGGTCGCTGTTATGGTATTCCTTAAAATGGACCGGGATGCTGTGATTGTCCAAGCCTTTCCTAATGTTTGCAATATGCTCCATTATTCTGGTTTTAATGCACCTGATTGTATGTCCCACATATTGGAGCCTGCATAGGCATTGCAGAAGGTATATTACCCCCTTAGTGTCGCAGGTCATCTTTTCTCTGATGCGGAAGCTTGTACCTGTAACTTTGGAGGTAAAGATGGTGGTGGGTTTGGTGCTTGTGGTGTTACAAGTTTTACAAGCTAAGCACCTGGTACAGTTGTAAAACCCTGTGGTGTTGTCTCCTAGCCATGTTTGGTGATCTTTCCGGTCTTTCCTGGGTTCTTGGAGGACAGTGGGGGCTAAGATATTCCTCAGGTTGCTGGCTTTTTTATAGGTGATTTTTGGTTTTGAAGGTAAAAACTCTTTGGCCAGGGGGTCTTGGAGCAGTACATGCCAGGGGGTCTTGGAGCAGTACATGCCAGTGTTTTTTGATGATGCTCTCGAATGACTTGTGGTCGTTGCTGTAGCCTGTAATGAGGCAAATTTCCTCTTCTGTCTTCTTATTTCTATGTTCTTGTTGTAGTTTATGTTGTATGATTTGTATACCTACTAGCACCTGGTCAGCGCGTAGTTCACCCTCGAACCACAATATGTATTTGTGTGTATGTGTGTGTATATAATGGCTAACTATTTATTTCATAATTTCATATCTATCTATAGGCGTATATTAATTTTATATATATATATATATATATATATTTATTTATTAGTTATACATATATAATGTATCTTCACACAACCTTGTATACCACACACACACACACAAACACAGCATATATGTGTGCATTACATAAACAAACAAAACATACATATATACATACCTTACACTCAATAGAGTTACCAGCTTTGCATCAAGAAATTCCCGGACACAACCCCCCTTCTCTCCCTCGGAAAAAACCTTGCAAATCACACATTTATTTTTGCTGTTTGAAAATGTTTTTTTTTTTGGTACTTTGCTTTAACATATATACAGACCATACAATGTATACATATACAGTACATACACCCCCTCCCCCTGTGCCCACATACTATAACCAGTGCCAGATTAAGGGGGGTCAAAGGGGGCATGTGCCACCAGGCATCTGCCTGTGATCTCAAAGAGAATAAAAAAGTACCTTCTGCTGACGACACCCGGCTTTCTCCTACCCCTGTAGAGTCGAACTGGCCAGCCGTGGAGCTGGGGGTCGGAGCATTCACAGAGTGCTCCTGCACCCTCCATGTACAGAGCAGGCTGCTGTGGCTCTGTTTATAAGACGCTAGCGTGCCTAAGGTCACGCGAGTGTCCTAATTCTGCAAAGCGTGCACCGCAGAGGACAGAGCCAGAGGAGAGGCGACAAAGGTAAGTTTTTTTTAATAGAGTTTTTATAAAGTTCTTAAAGTGGTTGGGGCTATCTGGACATAGAATAAGGGGCAATAAGGCTGAATGAACACATGGAAGGGCAATAAAGCTGAATGGACACAGAAGAAAGGAGCACAAGGCTTGTTGGAAAAACAAAAGGAATAAGGCTGCCTGGACACAATTAAAGAGGGGCAATAAGACTGGCTGGAAACAGAAAGGGGGGGCAATAAGGCTGGATGGCCACAAAGGGGGCAAAAATAATGAAGGGAAACAAGACAAAGGGGCAATAAAGCTGGTTTGACACAAAGACAGAGAGGGTATAAGGCAGGCTGGACATAAATAAAGAGGTGGCAATACGATTGGCTGGATGCAAAGAGAGGGCAATAAGACTGGTTGGACACAGAAGGTGGGGCAGTAAGGCTGGTTTAATACACAGGAAGGGGAGTAGAAAGCTGACTGGACACAGAAATAGGTCAATAAGGCTGGCTGGACACAATAAAGCCGATTGGACAAAAATAAAGAGGGGGCAATGAGGCTGGCTGGACACAGAAGAAGAGGGCAATCAGGTTGACTGGATAGACATAGAGGAAATAAGGTTGGGTGGACACAGAAGAAGGGGCAATAAGGCTGGGTAGACACAGAAGAAGGGGCAATAATGCTGGGTGGACACAGAGGAAGGGGCAATAAGGCTGGGTGGACAAACAAAAGAAGAGGCCAATAAGGCTGACTGGATACAAATAAAGATGGGGAAATAGGTTGGCTGAACACAGAAAGGAGGGTGTATTAAGGCTGAATAGACAAAGAAGTAGGTGGCAGTAAGGCTGGGTAGACACACATAAAAAGGGGGGTCAATAAGATCGGTTGGATACAGAAGGAAGGGGCAATAAGGCTGGTTGGATACACAGAAGGAAGGGGTATAAATCTGACTGGACCCAGAAAGAGGGCAATAAGGCTGGTTGGACAAATGGGGGAACAATAAGGCTGAATGGACAAAAATAAAGAGGGGGCAATAAGGTTGGCTGGACACAGAAGGAGGGAGCAATAAGGCTGACAGGATACACATAAAGAGGCAATAAGGCTGACAATAATACTAAATGCACACAAAGAGTGGTTAGACACAGAAAAAATGGGCAATAAGGCTGGTTGGATACACAGAAGGAGGGGGTATAAACCTGAATGGACACAGGACGAGGGGTTATAAGGCTGTTTGGCCAAACAGGAGGCAACTATAAGGCTGACTGGACACACAGAAAGAGGCAATTAGGCTGGTGGGGCACAGAAAGTGGGCAATATGGCTGGTTGGACAAACAAACAGGAGGGAATAAGGCTGGCTGGTCACACCGAAAGAAGGGACAATGGGCTGGATCCAGACTTAAGTGATAGTAAGCTTTACTATCACACTGTTATTTAGACTTGGGACGGGAAACATCACCTCTTAACTCTAATACTGTTTGCAACAGATGAAATATGACTCCCCTGCAATCAACATGGTTTAGCCCAGGAGTAACTCATTTCAAGCACTTACTTAAGTCTGGATCCAGCCCAATAAGTCTAAATGGACACACATAAGGAGGGGGCATAAAGGCTAGCCCAAGGAGAGGAGAAATTGGATGGCTCTAGAGGCACACAAGAAGGCAAGAAATTGTGACTGAAGAGAAACAGAAAAAATGTTCTATGTAAACATTTACTAAGTTTATAAAGTCAAATATGAATATAAATAGTCCAGTACCCCTTTGTTTAAGAAACAACATTTATATGTAGACCATACTGCTAATGACAAAATAAAACTATTGTTGTATGTTATTAAAATGCAATGTATATTATTGTATCTATAACTAAGATGAAAGTGTATTGTATGGCGATTACTAGGATCCAATGTGTATTATATGGTGATAACTAGGATGCAATGTGTAATGTATGACGATAATTAGGAGGCAATGTGTATTGTGTAGCGATAACTAAGATGCAATGTTTATTATATGGTGATACTAGGGTGCAGTATGTATGGTATGGCAATAACTAGGATATAGTCTGTATTGTATGGCGGTAACTAGGATGAATTTGCTATTATCTTAAGTGGTTCTTATTGTATGGTGATTATTAGTATGTTCTCTGCCTTGTATATATGTCAGTACTCACTGTAATTATATGGGCCACAGTAACTGAGAATTAATAGTATAACATGCTTTTCACACTGAGCTGTTGAAACAGTCTGTGGGTATCACAGATGATACACAGTTTATATAACCGCACGTTACCCTCCCCCCTCACATACTATAACCGCACGCTACCCATCCCCCCACATACTATAACCGCACATTACCCCCCCTCACATACTATAACCGCATATTACCTCCTCCCCCCTCACATACTATAACTGCATGTTACCCACTCCCCCCCTCACATACTACACCAGGGATAGGCAAACTACGGCTCTCCAGGTGATGCGAAACTACAATTTCCATCAAACCTTGTCAAGTACCAGCTATGCTTTTGCAGGTAAATCATGCTGGGACTTGTAGTTCCACAACACCTGGAGAGCCGCAGTTTGCCTATCCCTGCTATAACTCCTGCCCTAAACCGTAAATTGTTAAACATTATTACAATTTTAGTAAAACTGTGAATTAACTAAAAACAATAACATAGAGTATCACACACACTGCAATGTATATAGACACAGAGCACGTTACCTCCTCCCCCCTCACATACTATAACCGCACGTTACCTCCTCCCCCCTCACATACTATAACCGCATGTTATATTACAGAACGGCAGCTGTTAGAACTATTCTTAACCTCTCAGGCTAGGCTTCAACATGACTACACAAAAACACATTTTACCATTGGGGCAATAAATCTGGTAAATTGTTGTATAAGATGTCCAAGGCTAGCAAACGAAAATCCCCAATTTTGGTGATCCATGATCAAAAAACTGATCGGCAGCTCACTAACACTGGGGAAATCACAAAAGTCATTGTATTCTGCAGCACCTAGAAACCAATTTTACATGATCACCTATTAGAAACAGCTAAATTGCCTAGGTTATCCGAGTTACAAAAAGAAATTCTGAATAGTGATATTTCTGAGGAAGAGGTTAAAATGCCATCACCTCCCACCACAATAGCAAAACCACTGGCCCAGATGGCTACCCAGCCAAATTTTGTAAATTGCTTAAACATAACATTTCACCTTTCCTCACGGAAATGTTTCAGAAACTCTACACTGAACATCCCTCCTATCCGTCTTTTAATGAGGCTAAAACTATATTGATCCCAAAACTGGGTTAGAACCCAGAACCCATTACCTCCTATCGCCTCATCACCCTAATAAATCAGGATTGTAAACTGCTGACCAAAATTATAGCTAATCGCCTCTAATCAATATTACCTGCACTACTCACTCACCAGCAATTGGGATTCACCCACCATCGTCTCAGTGAAAGGTGTGAGATCTGCTATAGCCGCGGTTGTTACTGCCTCCATTTCTAGACACCCAGTAACAGATGGAATGTTGCTGAGCCTTGACGAAGAGAAGGCATTTGACAAGGTGTCATGGCCACACCTCCATAAAATCTTTAAATTCAGACGCTTTGGAGAAACGTTTGCTCATTTTATTAGGTTCCTATATACCAAACCCACCACTACTCTAGTGATAAATGGTGTTAACTCTGATCAAGTCACTATGTTTAGAGGTTCCCTTCAGGGGTGTCCTCTATCCCCATTATTATTTCATTTGGCCCTAGACTTTCTCTTACGACTCTTAGAGTCTTCTCATGCTGGTATAGGACATACCCGGACTAAAGTCATAGCTTTCGCTGATGATTTGTTATTGTATATCGGTAACCTGGCACAATCCTTACACCCTATTTTGGAATTGATAACTAAATTTGGAGAGAACTCGGGGTTTACAGTGAATCAGGACAAATCAGTGGTAATGTCCCTGGGATGACAGGTGAAAGAACACTATCACATACTTAGGTTTACCAAACCCAAAGAATAGCCATACGTCATATTCTGCAAATATGAGGAAATTAATCAAGGGTGTAATTTCAAAGATTAATAGTTGTCGAAAGCTTCTGCTCTCTTTTCTAGGGTGAGCTAATTTACTCAAAATGGTCTCTTTTGCAAAGTTGCTTTACCCATTACAAATGTTACCCGTTATACTATCCGCCATAGATGAAAAACATATCTGCAAAGCATTTTGTACGTTTATATGGGGTGGTAAGCGCCCAAGAATTAGTCTTAACAAATTACAACTTAGTTGAGACAAAGGCGGCATTAATTTTCCAAATCTACACTTGTATAATCAGGCCAGCCAATTGCGATATATCAGAGATTGATTACACGACACTGCTATTTATGCAAATACCACAATAGAACAATCTTTTTTAACTCCCACAACTTAGTTGAACTTTTTACATATTCTTAGGATAGATATCCTGCATGATGTAGAAGACAATCCACTTTTAATGACTCCGTGGAAAATATGGCACAGGGTACGTTCTAGAATGGGACTCCAAAGCCATAAAACCCTTTTCTAACCACTTGTTGGAAACCAAGCATTTCAACATGGAGGAGCATTATATCCCTTTACTACATGGAGAGATAGAGGGCTTAAAAATATAAAATTTTAGTAAACCCCCGCAGTCAACAGGTCCTGCCCAGATCAACCATACGAGTTATTTATCATATAACTGGTACCCACGATTTTGCGCTATGTCAAGCCACTCATTACGCTAGGTATGTAACAAATGATTTCTCCTCTGAAGATTGGATAAATGATTTAGACATTGAGCAACCCACCTAATCCCAGAAATCTTATCTCCTCTCATTATAATATGCTCAGAGCAACAATGGATTCCCGACAATCCCAAAACACTTTTGTCAGATGGCAAGAGATATCCCCCAATATTAGCCGAGAACAACTCCTTAAACAATTTAACTACTCGTTTAACTACTTGTTCAGTGCTAAAGGCAAGCACTTATAGAGACATGTTCTCTAACATTTTTTACAGAAACTTTTTCTCTCCAAACAGATGTCATATAGCTGGTATGCCTAATACTGGTATTTACCCAAAATGCAATCCACCAAGTGCCTCTTTTGTCCATTGTATGTGGGAATGCCCTAAACTCAAAATCTTTTGGAGATGAATCCAACTTTATGCAACTAATAATTTATTTAATTATATTCCACTAAACTCAAAATGGGATAGATCCTGCCATCAAATGCACCAAAGAGAATAAACAGCTATTCTTGATATTATCAGCTGTGGCACGAAAATGTGTCCTCCATATGTGGATACAAGGTGATGCACCAAGCATGAAATAGTTTCATAACAAATTGTCTTTCGTATGGAGTGGCTTGAGGCGTCACTGCATAAAGAACAACGTACAGAGAAATTTTTCTTGCTGTGGAAAACATATATCGACACATTATTAATCTCTGTTAAGACCAACATTCACAGATGTTTCCATAGGGTTGGGTGGTATGAAACAAGGTTTTACAATCAGATCCGCCTATATGGTTAACGGATGTATAATTTATACTTATCGACCTTCCAAATTTGGATGGTTGGGGCGCCACCGGGGTGGAGATGCGCTTGGGATACAATAAACACACAGGACTATGATGTCATACTTAATTGAAATCCGGTTCATTGTATCTGATGCTTCACACATGTTGATTTTATGTATAAACTATTGTACTTCTTTATTCTGAACTCTGATAAAAAAAAAAAAAAAGAAAAAGCCAGGAGGATGTAATCATTACTGCTCCTGGTAAGCATGGATGTTATTACAAGCACAAAATAAGAGCAACCCAACTTGCAACATAGCGAATAGCAAAGAAAGTCAATTCTAATATAAGTATATATTCCATAGACAAAAAACCTTGCGGTGTAACATGTCTGATTTAGATTTCTTGCATTGACACAAAACATAGAAACCTTTAAAACTTTACCGTTCAAACGCCAAAAAGCAATGAAATCACGACATTAAGGCTGGAGTTTTAATGGACGTGTTCCTTAAGCAATACAGACATGGTATACCTCACATCCTATGGTAAGCAATACAGACATGGTATATCATCACATCCTATGGTAAGCAATACAGACATGGTATACATCACATCCTATGGTAAGCTATACAGACATGGTATACATCACATCCTATGGTAAGCTATACAGACATGGTATACATCACATCCTATGGTAAGCTATACAGACATGGTATACATCACATCCTATGGTAAGCTATACAGACATGGTATACATCACATCCTATGGTAAGCTATACAGACATGGTATACATCACATCCTATGGTAAGCTATACAGACATGGTATACATCACATCCTATGGTAAGCTATACAGACATGGTATACATCACATCCTATGGTAAGCTATACAGACATGGTATACATCACATCCTATGGTAAGCTATACAGACATGGTATACATCACATCCTATGGTAAGCTATACAGACATGGTATACATCACATCCTATGGTAAGCTATACAGACATGGTATACATCACATCCTATGGTAAGCTAT
This sequence comes from Limnodynastes dumerilii, assembly GCA_011038615.1. Lineage (NCBI taxonomy): Eukaryota > Metazoa > Chordata > Amphibia > Anura > Limnodynastidae > Limnodynastes > Limnodynastes dumerilii. The sequence goes on along the minus strand of WWET01000562.1, from coordinate 450,396 downwards.
ACAGACATGGTATACATCACATCCTATGGTAAGCTATACAGACATGGTATACATCACATCCTATGGTAAGCTATACAGACATGGTATACATCACATCCTATGGTAAGCTATACAGACATGGTATACATCACATCCTATGGTAAGCTATACAGACATGGTATACATCACATCCTATGGTAAGCTATACAGACATGGTATACATCACATCCTATGGTAAGCTATACAGACATGGTATACATCACATCCTATGGTAAGCTATACAGACATGGTATACATCACATCCTATGGTAAGC
>WWET01000562.1:401401-413950 GCA_011038615.1 Limnodynastes dumerilii | reverse complement strand
TGCTGAAGTTGTTGACACCTCTTTTCAGAGTAAAACCAGCCTCAAACTATACAGTGCCCCATCTCTTGATGTAATGATTCAATTTGCAGGGACATCACAGTGCCATCTACTACCTGACAATCAGGGCTATCTTTTTACTGCCCTAATAAACTGTCTGATAATTGGACGAGAGCATTTTAGGACATTTAGGTTTTGTCAGCATTTGGTCAATTCAGTCCTTGCCAAACATTGCATTGATGATTGGGGCAATCACCCAAGGTTCATATAATGTATCCTCAAAATAAAATATGTGGGTTTTAGTAATAGGTCCAGATTACATTTGATAGTTTGATTTTCTACCAGGCAATCAGAAATTCACATTCTACTTGGTCATCCGGTACACACATCTCATAGTAACATCCTGGTCCATTCCAACAAACTGAACAAGTAATAACCAGTAAAACAATCTATCTAGCAAGAAAGTATTAAACTATAGGGCAACAAGGTCACTTAATAACCTCAACTGATTATTAGCAATAAACTTTTGTCGTTTGGTTACTGACAATTGTATTCAGAGTCTGACACAGTCGTTACACATCTGTTAAATGATATTTAATGCTTATTATGAGCTATTTGCTGTAGTTACATTGGTTTACTGTAATGATTTCCATGACATGCAGGTGGCGCTATTTGGTAAACAGGAGTTTTTACTTGCATTGCACTTGGCTTCTCAACATTGTAGTTTTGTTTCATTAGTTACTAGATCATTGAGATTCTCTCAAAACCTGGGTTTAAAAAGAGGCATTTTGTAAAGATTTTATGACCTAAAATTTCAGTAAATTATATATTTTATTGTATTTATTTAAATTCATATTGTAGTAATGTTTCCATATTTGTTTTCTTAAGTAACATAATCATAACGCTGCCTTTATTGAGTTGTGTTGGCTATTTTGTTTGCAGCCTATGGGGGATATTCAGTTACATGTGAAGGCAGCATTCAGCGCCAAGGACCAGATCAAAGCTTTAGACGGGTGCAGACGCAATTAGGAGTGGTTTGGTATTTAATATGTACAATATGGTTGTGCCTTATGTCCCCGCTGTATTCTGACTTCCAATGCGTCCCCAGTGGTGAAGGATAAGAAGTCCATGTGAGCCAGAGGAATGGCCTTGCACAGAAGGTCCGAGGTCCAAGTGTAGCACTAGTGGAAATTAACCTGATTTTAACCAGTCCAAAGTGTGCTGTTTCCCATTAAGGTCTCCCTTCAATGTGAGACAGAATTAAATCAATTATTTATTAACCAGTGACATTGGGCCTGATCCAGACCTACGCCGGCCGCTGTAGGTCTGGATCTTATGCATAAGATCAGGCGTCCGTAAGATCAGGCGTCCGTAACTACGTTGTAGTTAGGGACAGTAGGCGTGGGGAAGCAGGCTAATGAGGCAGGGAGGGCAGGTTTGGACGTTTACGCTCCGGTTCACTGCGTAATTACACTCTGTTGCGCCAGCAGAAGTTAGGGTAGCCTTCAGCCAGAGTAACAGAGTGAAATCACGCCGGGTCAGGGGGAGTGCATAAAAGCTACGCAGGCCGTAATTACGAACAGCGGCACAGCTTAGTTCTGGATCAGGCCCATTGTCACTGTATGTAGAAAGCTATAGTGTTTATTACATTTTTCAGTGAATTGTGCAGCTGATGGTTATTGATTGTGAGGCACCCAGGAGACTAAGCCATCAAAGGTCTAGGAAGCTTAGAATGTTATACTGTAATATTCAGCAACCAATCAGATTCTAGCTTTCATGTTTAGTAAATGAAAGCAAGCATCTGATTTGTTGTTGTTATTGATTACAGAGTAGATGAACACAGACCGCTTCTATAAAGTTTTGAATTAACACTTTTCCTGTGTATTTATAACAGAAGAAATTACTATTAAAGGTATTCAACTCCAAGGGCCAAATTTACTAAGCTGGGAGAAAGGAAAAGTGGAGCTGTTGCCCTTGGCAACCAATCAGATTCTAACTGACTAGTATGTATCAGGAAAGTGAGAGCTAGAATCTGATTGGATGCTATGGGCAACATCTCCACATTTCCTTTCCTGCAGCTTAGTAATTCTGGCTCTAAAATTCTTACATTTAATGAAGATTCTAAAGGGGAAAAATATATAGATATTGCCAAAAACAAAAAGTCAGATGCTACCTATCATATGTTTAATACATTCTAGAAAGTTGGTATTAGATAGGTTGCTGTGAGCAATATCTCCAATTATACTCAAGTCTAATTATTTAGAAGTTTTATTAAACATACCCCAGTGTTTTATTGGCATCTATTCATCTCCATTACTCATAGAGCTGTTTCATGATAGTCCATTAATATTGTTAAAGATGTCGATTTACATTGACATTTTGCGAAGGATATAGGAGTTCTGAGATCTGTCACTGTGAAGTATCTACATTAGAATCTCTTTACTTTTACGTATTATTAGGCTGCCCACATTCTGTTTTGTAAGAACTCATCTGACCCATGTGATAAATCAGGAGGAACACTTGTTACCCTCTCTCTTCGGCTAGGTACTGTGCCTTTTGCAATGTAATTCATATAGGGGGTTTCACCCCCTTTAATATTTAAAAGCCTGAATTAAAGCTTTAGAGTCTTGCACTTTTGTTATGAGCATATTTGAAATTACTGACAGCCTGAAATGAATAATAGTAATTGAAAAATGAATTAATATCTTAAAACAATAGCCTGCTCATCTCCATGCACAGAAACATTGTGTAACATTCTCGCCTGCACACAGTTGAGTCATATTTCTTCTCGTACATTCCTCTTTCTACCTCACAGAAGCTCTGATCTGCATTTTATAAATGTTAACCAGATGATTAAATTAACCAGATTTTAATGAGGAGGAAAGCAAATATCAAATAAAAGTACAAATGCCATGAAAGGTTTTCCAATTGGTCTAGTAAACTAAATTGTTCTTTGAAGATGCAGGTCTAGATTTATAGCTAATGCGTCAAGTAACTTCCACTGATCTGTATCTAGAGACATTTCAGAGTGCAAAATAGAGATGTTACTCATAGCAACCAATCAGATTCTAGCTCTCACTTTCCTATTACATACTACAGAATATCAGCTAGAATTTGATTGGTTGCTATGAGCGACATCTCTAACTTGCAGTTTAGTAAATCTGGCCCCTGGATTGAAATGCATGTGAGGGTTGTGGGGGGAATCCTTACGGTCAAAACAATACTGCACTTACATATGTATGTTATGGACTTTGAGATCTCTCTAGAGCTAGATCAGATGTTTGAACCATTAGTATATCATAATTCATCTTGTGCTGTATTCAGAAATAGTTCTATTATTTTAATGATTGGTTACTTCCGGGGAATGTATGTTTAAAAGAGCCTTAATGGAAAAATGCTTTCATTCGCTGAGGTGCAAATTTCATTCACTTTGATGAGTTCTTGGCAGTGACCTGTGATCTCTTGTTCATTTCATGTACATTTATATATATTTTTTGTTGTTATTTGTTAAGTGCCAATAAATGTTTAATTTATTTATTTCACTAAATGTCGGGTTTGTGACGTCTTTTGCTTCCGATACATCAGTTATGTTGTAATTGCCTCCTGTGTTGTGTGTTATGTAATTGCCTCCTGTGTTCTCTTACACAATTGGTGCCCTTTACATGGATCTGCGTTTGCTTCTTTATCTAGGTTTTCCAATGCAACAGCAGTTTTACAACAGACAATGGGTGGGATCCTTAGTTCTGAATATTGGGCCTCTTTCACAGTTAATTTTTGTGTTTTTAGGTGCGTATTTTTAAGAAGGTATATACTGCGCACGCGTAGTAACATATATATGCTTTTTATGTTGGACTTGGGAAAGCAAATGCTGTGATTCAACAGCACGCACCTAAAGTCGCTAGGTTCACAGTAACTTACACCGAAAGGGGCGTGCCATGAATAATTAACGCTGCAGATACGAAGATTGGGTGGAGGGAGGCATTTAAATAACCAAAAGGAGGCGCAGTTATGCAGACAGGTTCGTAAGTAGACGCCCTACGCACACAAATGCGAACCTACAGTTAAGGGAGCCCTATGGCACTCGTAAGTCTCTTAAGAACCTGAAAACCGGGTGCGTGCCGAGGAGGGAGTTGCCTTGTTATTAGTTGCGTATATTTAAGAACCTATCGTGTTAAGTGTGAATCAGACCCATTATGTGGTAGTGTAGGGACTCGCAATGGCAGACTCCACAAATTTGTGCAGGAACACCAGTAATCGTTCCTAATGAATACAGGATTACAGAATGGATGGTGCCACTGTGTGTATGTACACTTATCTAATACTGTAAAGCTAGGTACACACTTAACAAATAATCTTTAGATCCCACTGCTGAACATTACACAATCCTACAGCAGACCAAAGTCACAGCTACAACACCCAGTCCATGATACACACTTGTCCAATTTTACAGCAGATCCCTGACCCACATCTGCAGAAATGATCTTCTGAAAGGATCCTGTCACCATACACATTCTTCCAATCTTCACCAGACCGCCTGTCACTCGCACACAATGACAGCGCTGTATGATGTCAGCATCGGGAGAAGAATTAGATAAAGAAGTTACGGGAACATACACACTTGTAAATTAGTCAGGTGACTGGCAGTTGGATTGTCCAATTTTTAAGCGGGTGTAAAAATAATTTGACCTGAGCAGGATTGGACATTATGGGCCTGATTCAGAGGCTGAAAATAAGAACTTAAAGTTACACCTGGGCTAAACCATGTTGATTTCAGGGGAGTCAAATTTCATTTGTTGCAACAGTATTACAGTTAAAAGGTGATGTTTCCCAGCTCAAGTCTAATTAGCAGTTTAAAAGTGAAGCTGATCAGGTATCTGTGTGCAATAAGTAAAAGCAAAGCATTCTCCCTGCATGCATAGAATAAAATTAACTTGACTCCCCCTGAAATCACCATGGTTTTGCCCAGGTGTAACTTTAAGTTCTTATTTTCAGCCTCTGAATCATGCCCTATGAGTGGTCATGTGAGTGCACACACTTATCTAATGTACGGCCAACACAACAGTCGGAGGTCGGATTGGATGCAAATTAGAGAATTGTGTACCCTAGTTTAGCCTTAAACAAGGCTATATACTGGGAAAAGTTTGACATTTCCACCCTCCCTTAAGACTTTTATGAAAATTACAGTACACTCTTAATAACATGTCATCACACCAGGGAGAATGTTTAGCAACAATCAACAAATATATACTATAGATTTTACCCATTATTACTTTACAAGAAAAGACAAATAATCATTCAGTGAATATCAACTTTATTTAAAATGATGTGTTAATTCTGACATAGCTGCCAAATGATTCATTAAGATTCAAAATGATTGTGTTATACACTATATTGCAACATGAAACATAAATTAGAGACTTTATCAAGTATACTTTTCTAGCTCAAATGAATGCCCGTTTTCTTGTACATAAAAATAATACAGTATTGTGACTAATGCTACATATTATGTGAGAGCTGGAACAAAACTGTAAAAATAAAGTAACAAAACATGATTAAAATTGTCAACCTATAAGAATCAAGTCAATCAAACAATAACGAAATAAAACACATACTCTTATCAGATTGTTTTATGAGAATATATCTATTTGAAAGCCACAACGCCACAATTACTGTGGAATATGCAACAATAATTATCAAAACAGATAATCCTGTTATAAAACATTTTAATGCCTTCTTTAATCCTATATTAAAAGCTTATGTTAAGTTGATTATCATAACTTTATATGCATAAAGAATAGATGATTGTTGTATATAGGGTTGTTTTTTTGTTTTGCTAGATTTATTATTGTATTTTGTAGCTTTATATTATATATTGTATTATCAGATCACATAAAAGAAAAAGCAAGCCAGCTTATTTTCAGTTTACTCAATACAAGAACTTATGTCATGAATCTTTTTAACCTTGATATATAAAAAGTGGTAATCGGCACCCCAGATTCTCTGATTGGGTAAATCACCATATAACTAATCCTGTTTAGAAGATGTGCTGTAACTTGTACCAGCCAATAAGATATTAGCTTTTATTAATCAGGTGACATTAGGATGGTAGAAGTTGATTGGATGGAACAATAATATGACAGCATTTTTGTTTATCCCACATTATACATTACATTGTAGATCGGAGCTTGGAGCTGGCATCGTATCCCCTCTGCCACTGAGCTCTGAGCGCATTGGCACCAGAAGTCAGGATCCAGTCCTTGATTGCAGGCAATGCAAAGCCACTGTACCACCAACAGAGGGAGCTGAGTAATATGGCTGGTTGGCCACCTAGCTGACTCTTTCACCCACTGGTATGACACACCCCAGTCACAAATATTCACACGCACCCGAATGTTCCATTCACCTAGTGGACTCTATAAGCAATTGATTACTAAGAGGTCAGTAAATAATTGTCAGTAGGTCTCCAAATACATATTATGTTAATTATTTCAGTAGAAAATGACAGTTGCGGAGAGTTTCCAGTGTTGTAACATTGATGCTACATATTCCTCTGAAATAGAGAACAGAGTGTTTTGTCATTAGCTTAATAAGGTACAAAAATAAATGCTCCAATCAAAAATATGCTTATTACTGCAGATTTCAATCATGATCCAGGTCCAGCATAGCAGTATCAGCAGAACTAGCAAAACTGGTAATTGTTCCCTTTAATAAGAGGCTCCTGGAGGTCCACACACTTTACGTCTGTGCATTGTTCCTCTTCCTGCCCCTGAATAATGTTTGCATATTCCTTAAAAACAAAAAAACAAAAAAAATTGAAAGCACAATTCAAGAACCTAGGATTTCTATCTATATAACTTTACTGTTCTGAAAATGAACACTTTAAATTCAACTATTTACTTTCTAATACAATAAAATTTTAAGGAAAATATAGTAACATAGACAATATTACAGGAGCAGGGTTTGGTGTTCATGGCCTTACCTGATCTTTGATGAGACTCATTTGCCTACTGATGAGATCAGCGATCTGACTAAAGGTCGGACGCTGAGTTGGCTCCAAGTCCCAACATGCTTTCATGAGACGGTATCTAAGAATAAGATATTACAGCCCAATAATTCAGTATAACATTCAGTATAATATCAAACATAACATTCTAAACAGTTTAAGTATATTTAATTTACAGTTGGGCCCAGACATAGCTTTCTCTGTCATGATGCTTCTTTCGCAAGCTAGAGGAAGATAGATTGTGGCCCATTAGTAAATTGTTAAAACTTTGTTTACCTACCATTTAGCCACTGTGGGCTTCCTGCAGAGATCATAAAATTGAGTTGACGTCACCCATTCAATTCACATGATGAGTCATACACTCTTTGGGCCTGATCCAGAGCTACGAAATTGTCCGATTTCGAGCGAGCGTACAACCGTTTTGAGCGTATAATCGTACGAAAAAATGCACTGCGCATGCTCAGTATGACAACTTCCGGTCGGCTAGACGACATGAGCCGATAGCGGGCGTATTGTGAGCGAAGTGTTCGCTCGAGGGGCGTGCGCTCAGTACGACGATCGCCTGGGCGCTCGTTTTACTACACGGAGGCGGGGATAGCCATTTAAATTGTACAGAATGGACGGGCTAAGCCCGTACGCTCAGCGTATTCAGTCCGAAAATTCGTACGGCCGACGGTAGTACCTAGTGTAGGGTATAGCCGCCGTAAGCAGGTACTTTTCAATGGGAGTGTCATGGGCATGTAGGTTTATACGCCCGGGCGATCGTACGCTTCCGACCATCGGACGGCACCGTCGTAGCTCTGGATCAGGCCCTTTCTCTGGACATTGAATGGGTGACTTCAGCTATATTGTGTCCATTGCAGGAAGCTGCTAGCTGCTAAATGGTATGTAAACAAAGTTTTAATCATTTCTGAACCCTATTTAAATTTCCCCAGCAGGTGAGCACACCATGCATGCGATTTTATGCCATGTATGGCAGATTTTTCCATGTTATTGGAAAAGGTTTAACTGGGCACAAGTGTAATATAATTTGTTTTCCAACTAGTGCCCAATATATAACATGTTAATTTAGCACGCAAAATTGTTCAAGTTAAAAATATTAATATCTTCCTTAAGTCTGCCCATTACATACTTTGCAAATTGCCCAATGCAAACAAAGGAGTCCATATTGATGCTCGAATACTTATGAGAGGGAAGGTTATCTATTAAAAGGCATATATTGGCAGGCGCATAATTGTAACTGTTGACGTGTCTTCACCTGATTCAATCCTTAAAATGGGAAATGTTTTTTCTGACCCTTCAGATTTTATGGAGAGTCACAAAGCACCTGTGTCACTTTAGTCTTGCTTACATTTCAGTAGGAGCATAATCGGGGCAGTCCATCTTGTATCCTTCTTTTACCATCTTGTAAAACTTTCTGTTTACAATAATACCAGAATAAGGGCTTCTACCTGTAATCAAAAAGGAGAAACCGAATTAGAAACTGAAGAGAAGATATAAAGCATGTTCCACTAGTAGTAGAGGCATGCAAAATGACTTCGAGGGAGCATACCCCCAAACAACTAGTGATGGTTTCATTTGCAAATAAGCAATATGGCCCTGATTCAAACTTAAGAAGGAGAAAATTACTTCTGGGCTAAACCATGTTGATTTCAGGGGGAGTCAAGTTCATTGTATTCTTTGCATGCAGGGATATAGCTTTGCTTTTGTTTACTGCACATAGATAGTGACCAGATTCACTTTTACACTGCTATTTAGACTTGAGCTGGGAAGCACCAACTCTCAATTCTAATACTGCTTGCAACATACACTAGAGTGATTATATGCCCAAACACCCAATTATCGGGTAATCGGGTCAAAAATAGCTCTAGTTAATGGCGAAGATCAATTTTTAAAACGTCCAATAAACGCATCAGAAACATTCTGGTGCGATTATTGGATTTTTAAACATTTTTTATTTAAATGGCGCGCTAGAGTCCGATATTTTAAGGGAGCCAATCAGCAAGCTGAATGCCTCCCTATCCCTGTAATAGACGCTGCTGCAGATCTATGTATAAAATTGCTCTGACAGCTTAGAAGTATACCTTCAAAGCTGTCAGAGCAGCATATTGCATAGACCTGCAGCAGCGTCTATTACAGGGAATAGAACAGATAGGGACCAGCCGAACCCACGCTGTGCGTAGCGCAGCTTTGGCTGATCCCTGTCTGTACTACTCCCTGCAATAGACGCTGCTGCAGATCTATGCTTTATGCTGCTCTGACAGCTTTGAAGGTATACTTCTAAGCTGTCAGAGCAGCTTTTTACATAGCTCTGCAGCAAAACGCTACATAAACAGCGTATAAAAATTACTAAGCATGCCCAGTAACTACACAGACGGGCACAGAAAACGCAAGTCTGAACACGGGCCTAAGAGAGAAATACCTAGAGACCACTTGTGAGTCAACACACTTGGGAAGCCAATTTGTTAATACTTATTGAATGAAAATGTGTTTTAATTGATTAATTTTCCCATGTCTCTGTGTGTGTGTGCAGTGTGCAAAAGTTTCCACAATCCTAAATGAAATGCACAGAAATTGTGTAAAACTCAATTTTGGATCTAAAGAAAAATATAGAGGGTCTTTAAAATCAAGGGTATCGACTTCCGGTGAGCGTGCCAAGTGTAATGGCCGCATTTTACAGAGCTCCTCTCTGATTACGGCCATTCTGCCACCATCGGGCCACATAGCAGCCCTTTTTCAGCTGCCCAGGGAGGATAGGTGCAGGCAAGAGGTGTTTCCCGGCTCCCTGCAGTTTATTCCCGGAGGTCTAGCCCGCAATCATTGCGGGCGTCGGGCCGCGGCCTTCCTCCCAGACGCCGCTCTAGGCCCGCAACGGGTGTCCCTCTTGCCGCGCCTGGCCTAACAACGTGGTGCTCAGCCCCGGCTCCCCCTTACGCCTGTCGCGACGGGGGGAAACGTCCTGGAGGTGCGCAACTGGGGGTGGTTGTGGAGCCTGACGGGCTGCGGCTGCTGGGTGATCTACCACCCGCTCACATGACTGAGGATTGCAGAGGAGACACAGAGACTGAGGGGTCGAGGCGCAGAAGTGGCCTGAGGCTTATTTGCTCCCCAGCGACACCTGAGATACAAAGCTCAGCAAGGAGGCTGCTATCAATACCTCACTGACTTGAGGCTGAGGTAAAAAGGGGCTTAGCAAGGCAAAGTGTCAGCACAGCCAGCCACACTCCATTAGTGGGGAGCCACTCATCTTTTCTAGAAGTCTGTGGAGGCCATTTTAATTCTGTTATATTCAGCTGCCATATTGGAGATGGTACCTCTGAACTGCTAGTTACCACCTCTGCTGGGACTTTACTAGTTTGTACCTGGCTCCTGTTGTGTACATCCAGAAGACACTTCTCCTTTACCCAGCTACTGGCCACAGCCTTGTGTCTATTTGCCTTGATTTACTTCTACAATTCCCCTGGCCAATCAGTGCTATATAATTATTACGTATTGAACACTGAGGTCCAGATTACTTCTGAAGCAAATCGGGACTAATTGCACTAGCCATCCTAATTATAGGGAAATAAAGTTGCGCCTTATACAGATTGTTATACTTAGCGGCCCCATTGCCTTGAGCCTCTCTGCTGAATATCTACTAGTCATCTTTAGCTAACTTATTGATCTGCGGTTTTAGTCCTGCTACGGATACATTCTCAACTGCCCTCCCTTGGCTGTAACCCCAGCATTATGGATAAATTTGTGGACAAACCACAACGTCAACCGCGTGGAGGACAAACGCAGAAAGCAAAACACAAAGAGCAGGCCAGATCGCCACCTACTCCATCCAGTGAAGACACGGCTGACTCTAATCTGGACGAATCTGGCTTTAGTGCGCAGGCAGTTAAGAGAGCACAGGAAATAACTGAACTTATTTCTCCATTGTTTGATAAAAAATTGGCCCCTATAAAAGAGGCGCTTGACTCTGCCATCGCTCAACTGTCAAACCACACGCAACGAATAACTGAGGCGGAGGAAAGGATTTCCACCCTGGAGGATGATCAAAATGGAATGCAGGAGTTGCTCAAGTCCCACGATGTCACTATCAGGGCCCTTCAGGACAAACTGGAGGACCTTGAAAATAGAAACCGACGCAACAATTTAAGAATTATTGGCTTGCCAGAATCAGTGAGACCAAAAGACCTGCTGCACTTCGCCACAACTTGGCTGCCGACGGAGCTGGGAATGGATATTACTACTCACCCGATTGTCATCGAAAGGATCCACAGGATTGGCCCGGAAAATCAATCTGCCCGACAACGACCCAGACCAGTCATCATGAAAATTTTGAATTTTGCCGACAAGGTGCGGATCCTGGAGGCCTACCACAAGAAAACAGCTTTGCAATACCAAGGCGACGGCCTGCTTCTGTTCCAGGACTATTCAGCACAAGTCGCAGCTAAAAGGAAAGAGTTCTCTCCTATCTGCAAGGATATGTTCTCTAAGGGCATTCGGTTCGCCCTCCTGTATCCGGCCAAGTTGCGAGTTATCTACAAAGATAGACCTTACTTTTTTGAGGAGGTCAATGCTGCCCGTAACTTTCTTCACTCATACCAGCAACCCTCATCACAGGCTGAGGATGTCGATGGGGAAGAGTAACGTAATGCATTATTGTCTTATTGATCTATACTTGTTTGAAAATGTTTACTGCTAATAAGTTATGCTTGTTGTTTAGACAAAAATCTAGCTTGTCTGGAGATGTGTATGAGGACTCAGTTTGTACTCTTGCCGGATCCAGACAACATACTAATGACGTGTATATTTCAGTTTTATTTTTGGTGTTTGACGTTAGGAATTAGAGTTAAGAAAAAAATTCTAAATATAGAAGTTCATGTTCTTCTTGAGGACACACCTTACACTGATATAGAGACCAACTATTCGTGGAAAGCCTTACTGAAGGCACACATAGTACTCCTGCGGCCCGACAGCCGGGGTAGGCCGGGGAGAACACACAATTTTACCACCTTGTTCTGTAACATGCTTAGGAGGGGTGATGGGTGACACTGCACACTCTGCTACATTGGGGGATGTGGACACATCAATACACACGAGGCGTGAGCTGGTCTTCATCTCGTGGAATGTTGAGGGACTTAACACCCCTTTAAAGTGGAAAAAGGTTTTACAACACTTAAAACGCTTTCAACCGGATATAATACTGCTGCAAGAATCTCACTGGCGCAAGGGAGATCCAAATTCTTTGAAAGATACTTGGGTGGGGGACTATAGGGCAGCGGAATATACCTCAAAAAAACGAGTAGTGACTTTATTTGGGAAAAACATTGATTACACCATTCATGACATTAAAGCAGACAGTGAGGGCAGATACCTTTTTGTTAAAGCTACGGTGGAAAAAGAGCTATTTACAATAGTCAATGTTTATGCCCCAAATGGTCCTAACCAGGTCTTTTTCACAGATTTATACACCCAGATACAAGCTTGGGCGGAAGGATCCGTTATACTGGGAGGTGACTTCAATGCGGTCTCCAACCCCATCATGGACAGCTCGGCTC
>WWET01000562.1:388272-400425 GCA_011038615.1 Limnodynastes dumerilii | reverse complement strand
GATGCTGTTCTCCTCATTACTTCCAAAAAATGTTTAACTTGTGTACAATTCCACAATAAGTTCCAAAATGACCCACTATAGTCCCCACACCTATGGCACCTTGTCCGTGCGTCTTCCTATTCTGAATAGAGGCTGTGGTGTTAAGTAAACTCTGTAATATATAGAAGTGGATTTGCTGAAATCGTACAGACGAAGTGGCCTGATTGCTGGATTGCATGGCCACTTCCCACTCCTCGTCATCCATTGGTCCCAGGTCCTTCCCGCATTTGTGTCTAAGAACAGTCAATTCAGGTGATATTGCTGCTCGCAAAGTTGAGTAGGCTGCCGAAATTCCACCCTTACTAGATAGATCTGCGATTATTATTTTAGCTGGAGAGTGGACCAAATTTGGCACATTACCTCTAAATTGCGCATGCATATTCCTCACGCAATTGAGTAAAGGATTTTAGGGTATTATTACCATACAAATTTCCCATTGTTATAATTCTATATGGGTACCACACCTCCTTACCCTCTACAGCAGCCAGCTCCTGTAACTTACGGTTAACCCACAAGGGTGTATCCGGATCTACCCCCTCCCCCTTAAGTATACCATGTATCACCTTCCATAGCATTCTAGCCTGTTGGAGCAGAGAAGCAATGTATCCATTTCTATTTATTCCCAATAAACTTTGCACGTGGGACCAACTGGGTTCACTCCAGGAAGATAGAAAATGTTCTGTGGTGTTGTCTATGTTACCTCCCACCCAGTCCTTAAGCTGGACTAGCTGTGAGACTAGATAGTATAGTCTAAGATTCGACAGAGCCAACTCCCGCCTCCTCTTTATGTCTCTACAGAGTGGTCATACGCACTCGGACTCTACCTCCTGCCCATATAAGTGAAGAGATATAGTTTAGAATTCTTTGAAACACCTGGTTGGAGATGTACACTGGAGAGTTTTGCATTGGATATAAATATTTGGGTTGCACTATCATCTTTACTAGGTTAACTCTGCTGGACATAGTAAGGGGGAGTTTGTCCTAGAGCATGATTTTATTTTTAACATAATTAGTGACAGGGTCAATATTCAATTTAATATAATTTAAGTGATTGCTCGACAACCAGACACCCAGGTATTTAAAGGCTGGGACCTAGTTTAATTGCTGACCTGTATCTTCCGTAGTTGGGAGTACTCCATTTAGCGGGAGTAAATGTGACTTACTCCAATTAATCCGGAGCCCAGAAAAACTTCCAAATACCTCCACCACCTCTAACAGTTTAGTCAGGGACCTGTCTGCGTCTGCCAGAAGCAAAAGCAAATCATCCGCGTATAAAGCAATTTTATCTGGCTCTCCCTTGGTGGGGAGCCCACAGATATCCTCTGTTGCGCGGATTAGGCATGCCAGTGGCTCTATTGCCATAGCAAACAGGGCTGGAAACAGTGAGCAACCCTCCCTTGTTCCTCTTCCCAGCGTAAATGGGTCACTGGTATGATCAATTACGCACACTCGTGTATAAAACTGAGTATAAAACTTTAATCCAGTTCAAAAAGGTTGCCCACATTGAACCGGCCCAAAATTTCCCATAAATAGGCCCATTCAACAGAATCAAAGGCCTTAGCCACATCTAAAGACGCAACCGCTGCCTCCACTCCCTCTTTCCCCGACAACTGCAGACGCATAAAGAGGCGCCTAAGGTTGGTGGATATAGTTCTACCAGGCATAAATCCTGATTAGTCAGTGTGTATAATTTGTGTTAATGTTTTGTTTAGCCTGGTAGCTAGGATTTTGGCCAGTATTTTGACGTCAGTAGTGAGCAATGATATGGGCTGATATGACTCGGGCAAAAGGGGATCTTTGTCTAGTTTAGCAATCACTATTATTAAGGCTTCTGACATGGAATCTGGTAAGCGGTTCTCCTGCTGTATCACCTTAAATAGTTCAAGGAGTTTGCTAGTAAAAAAAACTCTCGGAAATGCTTATAGACTTCTCCTGGAACACTATCAATTCCTGGAGATTTATGACTAGGCATGTCAGATATTGTTTCAATCTCCAAATCAGTGATGGGGGCATTAAGAAGGGATTTGGCCACAGAGTCTAATTGAGGCAATTGTATTCTGTCCACAAAGGTTGAGAGCTGGGGAAGAGAATACTGTGCTTGAGATTGGTATAAGTGTGCATAATAATTTTGGAAAATTGTTGTGATTTTAGAGCGTTCATAATATGTCACATTATAAGACCCCTTTATTGCTGGAACCACCCTTGCCTCGGTCTCATCTCTAGCAAATTTAGCAAAGTAGCTACCACAGGCGTCTGAACAGAGGTATTGGCTGTGTTTAGCGAATAATATTTTTTCCCTGAGACACTAGGCTGTATTCAGAGATCCGTTTTCACAGCGAGTCCTGTGTGTATTTTTAGGATCAAACCAACTGCGCATGCATAGTAACTTTATTTACATAGTTAATGTAGAGTATACGCGTGGAAGTGTCTAATGGATGGACCTGTGAATCGCACGATGGTACATACGGTCGGATGTGCGATGCAGAAATACGCACGGGAGAATTTAAATTAAAATGGGCGGGGGAGGCATTTAAATGAAGTAAAGTGGGCGCGACTATCATAAATCGCATGTACGGAGGACATATACGCATGGGAATGCACTTGGAAACTTACAAGTGGTCTATGGCAAGTCAAGTCACCGAAAGACAGCAGAGAGAGGGGAGTGTCATGCTTGTGAGGGGGTTTGGCCTGCACCGGCCATGCGTATAATTGCAGTCTGATCGCCACACGGATCTCTGAATACGGCCCACTGTGTCCAGTCTGCCTCTAAGCCGTGTTACCTGCTCAAGATGATTAGCTTTCCCAAGATACTTTATTTTATCCAAATGTTGCCGTTCCTCTTTACAAAACGAGATTTGCAATCCCTTGACCGTAGCTTCCAAAAATTCATATGGGCGGGCAAACGCCCCAGGGCATCTTTAGCAAAACTTCAACAAACCCCGGGGATGGGTGGTGTCAATTTCCCTTGCATTAAAGACTACAACATGGCAGCACTTTATCGCTACTCGGTAGACTGGATCCAAAATGCCAACCGTTACACTAATATATCTATAGAACAAGCTTTTTGCCCCGACTTTAATTTACTCGCCCTGCTACATACCCCTCCTAATGAGCTACCAGAGAATATTAAAGAAAACCCTTTAATATATCCCACTTATAAGGCATGGAGACAAATAAGAAAACTGTTTAAGGTGCCATTGCAATATTCCCTATTCCTTCCCCTCACTAATAACCCAAACTTTCAACAAGGCAATGCCTCGAGTATTTTCCAAAAATGGGAGTCCGGGGGTTTGAGACTCCTTACTCACTTTTGCAACCCAACGTCCAATCTTGTTTATACCTATGACCGACTAAAGGAAAAACTCCCTAACGAACGATTCCCTTGGTTTGCTTACCTCCAGGTGTTGCGTTACATTAACAATGTAAAGACTCATATTACTGCCTCATCAGAGGTGTTTCAGCTGGATGGTGTGTTGCGGCGTTCCCCCTCTGATGTCTTGTCCCCCTCTGCCATATACTCTCACATCCAACATAAATTGAATCCAGACGCCATACAAGGAGGTATGGGGAAGTGGATAGATTATTTTCCACATTTAAAACTTTCAGAGATTTTGAAGGCACATCACAAAATGAACAAAATTTTGGTATCTAGCTCTTATAGAGAGATGACTTTTAAGATTCTCCATAGGGCTTATCTTACACCGAAGTTACGGTACATCATTGGTAGATCTGACGATACCAACTGTTTTAAATGCCGAGCACCAGATGCGGAGATGTTACATTGTTTATGGGATTGCCGCCTTTTGAAAGAGTTTTGTGATTCTATACAAAATTTTATTAACAACATGTTGGGCATTTCATTCACTGTAACATGTGACTGGGTCTTCTGGGATATTCATACCCCTGCGGCCATTAAGACACTTGCGCCAGGGGAGAAAAAATTACTACTAGTAATATCTTCTGCATCCAAGAAGGCAATACTTTTACAGTGGGTGGAGAAGACACCTCCTCGTCTGGGTATGGTCACTAGCAGACTAGCTTTCTTGTTTCAGTTAGACTGGACGGAAACATGCTATAGCAAAGAAATCTGTACGGAACACTTTTTCAACACCTGGTTGCCATATATACGTACATTGCCTAGCCATAGAAAGGAATTGCTTCGTAAGTGTTTTCAACTCACTTGTTGGTACAATCAGGAGTTACTCTCCGGCCCCAACCCCTTTTAGGATAAGTTTTAAGTCTCACACCTTGTAAACGCATCTACAGCTGTCTGATGCCTCAGGAACTATGCATAGTTTGTGGTCAGCACGCTTGGTTAACTTTATGTAATGTTACATATTGCTAATTTAATTACCATGTGCATACATGTGAATCTTTCCCCTTCACCTCTCAAATGTGTCCCTACAGTGGTGTAATTATCCCAACTTTTCTGTATTTTTCTTGTACAATTGTCCCATTCTTTGTATTGTTTCTTTATTGTTTGCTATGAACTTCTAATAAACAAATTAAACAAAATCAAGGGTATCTACTGCACCCTCTCTCCTTGGTTCTTATATAAGACAAGTATATTTTAAATAATTATGTACATAGTAGAAGTAGAAGGGAGGAGATTAAGTCTAAGTAGAATATTAAATGCAAATGTACATACATTTCTAACATGGGCTGGTAATACTAAATTATTTATCCAGTAACTACTAAAATAGCAATTATAGTCCTATTTTTCAAAAGTGAAAGAAAAGAAGATCTTTCAAATAGCTGATGGAAATAACCGCACCTAACTCACTGTTATCTGTGAATACAGTCCGCTGATAGCAACTTTTTGTTAATATTAATCTGGCATTCACGTTCTAAAATGAACCTTTTTAATGACTTGAAAGATTGAGGAACAAAAGTTTAATGCAGGAAAAAATCCTGACTACTATTGCTTTAAAATATGAACAACTCGGGAGAAACGGGATTGATATATTTCAGATGCAAGGCAATGAGAAATGCTAGTCAGAGCATAGGTTACATAAGGAGAGGAATATGACATTATATAGGATCATTAGCGAAACTTCCCTTGTCACGTGGAGCCTGGTCCTCACCAAAAGTCCCACAATACTATGAAAACACAAATGACCTAAATGGACACTTGTAGTTATATCCTGCATTACATATAGAGGAAATCCAGAAATTAGGTGACACAAAAGGTGCACTGAACATTGTCAGACCTTAAATGTTACAAAAACTATGGTTTATCTATACTTACCAAGAGAGTATATTTCCCACAGAAGAATCCCATAAGACCAAACATCACTTTGTACCGTGTAGATACAGTCAAAAATACTCTCTGGGGCCATCCACTTCACTGGCAGACGAGCCTAAGAGCACAGAAAGATGCTTCAACATTTCTTAATATTCATACCACCACTTCTAAATGACCACTTTGACCACTTTATAAACATAAATAATAAATAAATATTAAATAACAAATATAATAATTATTATAAAAATATGACATTTTTAATCAATATTAATACATCCTACAAGATGTATTTTTTGTGCATAAAATTTGACAATCAAACCAAGAAACAATTCAATCACCAATAACCATTAACTTATCCTATCTCCCTGTCATTCACCAAGCTCTATGTTAGATTCGGGAAACGACTTCACAGTTTGGCGCTACTCGACCACATGACCACAAATTGGGACATATGCATCACAGTGGTTGTGTAAAGGCAATGGGTAAATGCAATTCTGAAAATTTAGTTAGGTCGGAAGCCGGATGAACTTGGGTAAAGGTTGCTTGTGCCTTCCAGTCAGTCTCATGTTAAGTTTCATTATGGTCAAGTTAGTTTGTCTACCAATGGGTCACATGTTGGGGTTTCCCCAAGTCTTTCTTTTCATTCCACAAATCTATGACTACTTATGAAAAATATTATAAATATTTTGTTATGTGTTGAAGAAAATTTGTTTTGTTAAATTGTATTTTGCTGCACAAAATTATTTAATCACACAATTTAACTTTATAACAAAAATCTATTTTCATAAGGTAAAAAAAAAAGTAAAAAAAAATGTAATACCCAAATCATTTATTTTAGAGTAGATCAATGCTTAATTTGGTGGCAAAAAGAGAAACTGATAAGTCATAGCACATACAGAGTGTGGTAAGGAGAGAGTTTGGGTAAGAGTGAGGGGGAAACTAATGAAGGCAAGTGCTTGTTTGTGTTTTATTCCTCAGAATTACAAAGACTGTCTAAAGATATTAAAGAAGAACATATTTAGATAATAGGAAACAGGAAACATTGTGTCATGAATAAACTCTGATGAAAGACAACCTTCATGTAGAAACACTGGAGGCAGGCATTTCGGATGAACTATTAAACTACCAGGAATTAGTAACTTTACATTTTGTTTGCTGAGCGTATAGAATTGCATTACCCAATGTGTGCAGGCAAGAGGTCTACTCTAATGTTAAACAGCTCATAGTAACATAAAGAGATGAGTACAAAGTTATTATCATATAATGCTTACATTGCCTTTGACAACATAGTTGCTATCATTCTCAATGTCCCTGGCCAGACCAAAGTCACAGATCTTAGCGAGACGTCCTTGAGTCACCAACACGTTTCTTGCAGCAACATCTCTGTGTATACACTGATTGGGAAGTAACAGAACATTAGCACGAAGCAACTTAGAAAAAAGAAGAGCAGAGAATTCTTAACCATTGTCAGAAGATTGTAACGAGCCCAGATGTCCTTTTTTTTCACAGAAT
This sequence comes from Limnodynastes dumerilii, assembly GCA_011038615.1. NCBI lineage: Eukaryota > Metazoa > Chordata > Amphibia > Anura > Limnodynastidae > Limnodynastes > Limnodynastes dumerilii. The sequence continues at coordinate 393,629 of WWET01000562.1, read as the reverse complement.
GGGTGCCTTTAAGGAACGTTAAAGCACAGGGCACACTTATTCAAGCTGACCTGGTCATAATGGGCCTGATTAACACTTAAGAAGCTTGTGCTTCTTAAGTGTGTATTTTGGCGCACCAGTGCATACCAGTTAAGTACGTAGATTGTCTCCGTGCGGTCTCTAAAGACCGCACAGAGCAATTTTAATAGAAAGATATTGCGTACTGCTGCCTTGGGGTGTGCTTAGGTAGATGTGGGAGGGGGAGGGAGTTAGATTAGCCGGGGATGGCGGAGGGGATGCGGACCTAGCACGGTAAGGTAAGGTAGCCCTGTGACATTTGTAAGTACCTAAGGTACCTAAAAACGAGGGGCGGGTTAGGGGCTGGATCTGTTCGCACCTAATTAACTCTTAACTGTGCACACGGTCATAATGTGCCCAGCTCTATCACACCAGTGTGTACCACAATGATGCCACAAACAGCCTGTGCACAAGTCACAAAACTCTAACTTCTGCACAATGGGCCTAATTCAGATTTAAGGAGGAGCTTGAAAATAAGAGAGGAAAGTTACTCCTGTGCTAAACCATGTTGATTTCAAGGGGAGTCAAGGTAATTGTATTCTTTGCATGCAGGGATATATCTTTGAATTGCTTACTGCACACAGATACTGACCAGCTTTACTATCACACTGTTATTTAGACTTGGGATAGGAAACATCACCTCTCAACTCAGATGAAATATGACTCCCCTGAAATCAACATGGTTTAGCCCAGGATAAAGAGATCCCCTATCCATTTTGGTATCTTCCAACTGCATGGATAGACTATCCTATATTTTCCGTCTCAAGAGCATAGACATACCCTGAAGTAAGAAGTCTGGATGGGCACACAGAGAGAGGGGACATCTACCCTGTAAACTGACTAAGAGGGCAAATCCAAACCAGCCCGTCTGTTGGAAGTACCATTGTCGCACACCTCTGGGCAGGTCTAGTGGGGGAAAAGCAGCCACAATCCTACTGAAAATGCACAATAGTCGAGCAGAAATCCCGCTCCGGACCAGTGTTATAAATGAAAAACTCGCTAACTATATAATATATAATTCAATGCAAAAACAACAGGATACCAATGGCGCAAATTGAGAGACAGCAGATGTAGGAGAGTTTTTGCTAAACTCCCAAGAGAGAAAAAAGTAAATATAAGTAGTACAGCGCTGAAGTTTGTGAATGTGAAAATAAAGGAATGTTGTTGGTGAAAATAAAAACGATAAACCTGAAGTAACACGTTTTAATAAAGCCCAATACTAAAAATTGGCCCAAAAAGTGCATATATAAAGACCTCTCTTAATATCAATATTAATGAATTTACCCAGGATTAATATTAAGTAGTGAAGATAATATGGATTCACCAATGTCCATCAAAACCGTAGTATTGAAAACATATTATAATAATTCAAGACCACAAATGTCATGCACCCTCCAGTCAAGACTCCCAACTTACGCACTTTTTGGACACAAGTCTGGATCTGGCCCTATCAGAGAACTCTCTTCTTTGACAGATTTTTTGTTGGAATAAGAAAAAAAAAACACTCACATTTTTAGAAGCCAAAAATGACATTCCCTGTGCCACCTGAAGGGAAAAGTTCATAAGATCATGAAGGTCCAATGGTAAGTGATCATCCATGTCTTCTTCTTCCTCCAAGGAATCTCCTGAAACACATGATCACCTCATGTTCACATGTAAACAATCCATTATTCTTACAAGGTTTGCCAACTGGCCAGGAAATTGCACCACTGATATGTAAACATATTCTATTTAATTTTTAAGATAAGCTAACAAGCTCATCTGAATGCTAATGACTCACTAAATACAGCATAGAAACACAGAAAGGGATGGCAGATAAGAGCCTCTTGGCCAATCTAGGCGACCCATTAAAAAAAAAAGATATATATGATGTTTTCTGACACACGTTAAGCCCTTTTTTTGTTGCACCACTAATGTATTTATGAATATATGGGCTCTAGAAATGAACAAAGTATTCCAGGTGCTGTGGTGCATCCAGAGGGGGTTCTGGGCTACCCACAATGAATAGTTAAAAAAAAAAAAAGGGAAAAAATACCCCCAAAAACCTGTAAAAACTAATAAAGGGGTGTGGCTTAATGGGTGCCTATAATAGGGGTGTGGCTTAGTGGGTGTCTGAAAAGGGGGCATGGCTTCACAGGTAGAGAAGCAGACCAACATTGAGAAGGGACCCTTTGCCTGCCACAAAGGAGAAATACCACCACAGAGGAGGAAACACTGTGCCGCACAAAAAATATAAATGGGATATATTATGGGTCTGGCATGGGCACATACTATAATATAATGGGTCTAAGATTGGCATATAATATAATATAACGGGATATATTATGGGTCTGCGAAGGGCTTACCCTATTCTGTATGTAGTGTGCCATTTTCAAAATTACCTATATTATAGTATGAGCCATAATTAAACCCCTAATATATCGCTACATCTACTTATCAAGACCCCTAATAAAGCATATCCCACATTAGAAGCCCGCTTTTCAAAATCCTGTGTCTACTTCTGAGGTGAGGCCAGCCCAATGCTGCCAGCAGATCTAGTGTACATCATGCGTAAGCATTTATACCTTTTAAAAAGAACACATCTATCTCTTTCTCTCTGACAAAATTGCGTTTCTGGCAATATGGGTAACTTTGGAACTAGACTTCTGTTGTAATTAACTTTACATTTAATCCTAACTTCTTTTTTAGATTTTTATTTGCAGCATTTATGGTTTGACAAATACAATTATGCATTGAATGATTACCAAAAAACTGTCTATATACTGCTATGTAAACCTACCTTTTTGTGATTTGGTGTTAGCAGGAAATGGTTTCATATCAATATTTCTGGAATTGTCTTTGCTTCCGAATCCGCTGTCACTGGAAAAGATAAGTTGATCTTTCGGAATCTATATTTTGCCAGCAATCACTTTTTATTCCATGAAATTTTTTTACCTGATTATGATTATAGTTGTTTTCAAGAAATGGTGACATATGAACAACTGCCACAGATTAAAAAAAATTGTATCTCTTAACTTTAGTGGCCTTCGGAATGGAGATTTCTAAAATATTTTTAGAATATTTTTTGTGGCTTTAAATTCACCTTCCAAGGAAATGTCCTGAGCACCAGAGGTGAAAAGTCCACAGAGATAATCTGGTATAATACATCCCTTGAAGGGCTTACATCTGTGCCCCCTTAGTATTAAAGCACATAACTACAATTAGACTTTAGCTGGGTACACACTTATCAAATTTTGCAGCCATCCTGTTGGCCTGAGATTAGATAAGTGTGTATGCTCACACGACTATTCATAACATCCAATCCTGGCACCTGGTCAGGTCAAATAATTTATAAATGTGCTGTTGTAAAATTAGTGTTTACGCTGCCAGGACTCCTTTATACAATTTTTCTGCTTCTATTTGATTCTTCGTGATACAGCATCACATTGAATGGCAGTCTGGCAATGATTGGAAGCGTGAATGATGAGGCGATCATTTGACCAGATTGTTTCGGTAGATGTAGGGCAGAGATCTGCTGTAAAATTGGACAAGTATGTATGTATTGTATGTCTGAGGTATATCTATTAAATAACGAGACTGATTAAATAACTCGCTTTTATTTATTGGTATTACAAATGTAATGCTTGTCCCCTACAATATACTCCTCATTTGCACTAATACATCGCTGTAGGAATGGAGCAAATCAATTTCTGTCACTTGTTTCAACATATCTGCCATTTTCTTCTTTACAGCATCAACTGACTCAAAATGTGTCCCTTTAAGCACTGATTTAACTTTTGGGAGAAGATAAAAGTCACAAGGTGCTAAATCACCTGAATATGGAGGATGTTCAAGTGTAGTAACATGATTGTTGGTCAAAACCTGCTTCACAGAAAGTGCTGTGTGAGCAGGCTCATTGTTCTGGCGAAGAGTGAAACCATTTTTCCACAGTTGCGGCCATTTCTTTCTGACTCTTTCTCTCAGCTTTTTCAAACCGTCCTTATAATAATGCTGGTAACTGTTGTGCCTTCTGGAACTCATTCTGCCACATGTTCAAGGCCACTACGTATGCAGTTATAACCGCTTCTGTCTGCTTTGTTTACTAGGTGGAATCACAGTCTTGTTATTTTATAGACATACCTTGTATGTATTGTCTGTATGCATATGTGTATGTAAGTATGGATTGGGTGTGGTATCTGCATCCTTGTGTAAACTGTCTGGTTGGGAGTTGGGTCTTAAGAGGATTGGACAAATGTGTGCCCAGTTTGATTAGTGAAGCTTATAAAAACAATGGGTAATCTCTAATTGAAAATTGGCTTTGATAATGATAAAGACAAAGTCCTGGAGTCACAGATCCGGTGTGAGTTAGGTGCGTACAGACCCGCACCTAACTCATCCGTCCTGCCCCCACCCCCATTTTTAGGTACCTTAAGGGCTACCATAACTATCCATTCAATGTCCGCACGAACATTGCCGCTACCCGCCTCCCCCCTGCCCTCCCCGGCTAATCTAAATACATACCCCCACCCACTTTTTCCCAAACCCTCCCCGAGGCTGAAACTTCTTCTTAGGTGTGAATCTGGCCCAAAATATTTAGTGTCAAGTTAAAAAAAAATCCCTTATTAGTTCTCATTTACCTTACATACCTCTGTCCCAAAGACATATTTTTGTAGTTGCCTGTAGACTCTGCCAGACCTGCTGTGAAGACTATGTCCATGGCTTCGGCTTTTCTCCTCAAGAAGTTCAACAAGTCTCCATGCTGGCAGTATTCTGTGATTACCAAGATGGGACCTAGCAGACAGAAGCTATAAAATAAGGAAGTGCTCGAAGTGGGTGGTATACAGAAGGATACACTTCTCCAATAGTTTTAATTTAATTTACTTCTATTATTTTTTAATGCTTCCATATTTTTTAATACCTATAAACACTTAAATTATAATTGGCTTTAGAAAGAAACTGAACATAAACCAACAGGTTTAAAATACAAAACAGAGCTGGACAAAATCTCCAAAGTTTTACCTCCACAAGTGCAGGCTCCCAGAAGATTAACAATGTTCTGGTGATTACCCAAATGGCTGAGAATTTTAAGCTCTGACATCAAGGCCTCCATCTCATCAGAGTGGGCACTTGCTAAACAAATAAAAGATAACAGCAAAGAAAAGTCACTTTTCTCAAAGAACATGTTGTCTACACAATATGGACAGTCATTCACATAGGTTAAATTAATATTTATAACAATATTCATGACTAAGCTTAATAAGCTAAATAAATAAATCAGAACCACAAATATAAATGTACAAGATAATAGTATTTAAAACTAC
>WWET01000562.1:367761-378761 GCA_011038615.1 Limnodynastes dumerilii | reverse complement strand
GAGCGGGTGTTTGAGTTGTTTGCGTAAAGCGTGTACCGTCCGCTCTCATTATTTTTCAGACGGGTTAGTGTCAGAGAGCTTCTGTTCCTAATAAAGCAATAAAAACAAAACAATGCTTGTTCAGAATATAGAGGTGATCAATAACAATCCAAGCCATAAATAGGTCTTGATAATACATGTAGGACCAAATCCATAATTACGTGCGACAGGCCATTTTCGCATTCAGGGTTTGGAAAAGTGGAGATGTTGTCCATAGCAACCAATCAGATTCTAGCTGGCATTCTCTAGTATGTAATAGGAAAATGAGAGCTAGAATCTGATTGGTTGCTATGGGCAACATCTCCACTTTTCCAAACCCGCAGCTTAATAAATCTGGCTCTCAGAATGCATAAATACTCCGTCTGGGTGTCCTGTGCATGCGCAAACATGCAGTTATACATCGGAACACACTACAAATGATTCTGGGTTAAGCACATTAAGCCTTTCCCACAGCGGGGAGAGACGACCCACTATGCATACAGCATGGGGGGAGGGGGGAAGTATTTAAATCGTACAGTAAAGGCTTGGCGTAACATTTACGTACGCTTCACCATTACGCACCTTAGTTGGGGCATGTGCATAAAATTTAAGGCAGAGTCCAGGATGTGTAAGTTCCGTATACGCGAGGGGAGAGCTAAAGGGTTGCAACTATCGCATGTGCGGTACAGACCCCTCTCTGTGTAACTCATTTTCCATTTTATTTTAGCAGTAAAGTCAGTAACAGCTTCTGTGAAAATGGTAACTTGCTGAAAGGAAACATTGAAATGTATTGTGCCATAAAGCATCATATATACACATCAATATTTATGAGCTGCCAGAATTCTTTTTTTGAACTATTTTGGCGGCTGTCCCATCTTTTCCTAGCCATCTCCTAGCCATCTCCTAGCCATCTCCTAGTTATCTACAAAACCGACCACAAACTATGCAATGAAACCCTCCGATGCTGAGACATGGCATAGAGGCCACACACTGCCGGATTACTGGACCTACCGCCCCCCTACCGTGCACTGCTCCTAATAGGATTAGCTCATTGGCGGCTGGATTGTTCAGTCTACCCAATCATGTCCCTAAAATGATGGTTTATGCTTGGATAACATGCAATTAATAACAGTGTCCATTTGTGTGGATTTATTATTAATATTAATAAATCAATTTTTTTTGGCGCAGGACATTTTTTACTACAATTAACATGTTTATTGTTATGCAATAAAATAGAACAGGTATAAATTAGCTCTCTTTATATTATGTAAAAGGGGAGGAGGCAGGATATTTGCATTACACAGAGCAGACAGTGGCCAAAGGACCAAGGAAAGGGAAAGGGCGGTTACATTACAGCGTATGCCTCATGACAGTCCATAGCACTAAGCAGAACTGTTTATAACTGAGAGCAGACAAAAAAAGAGACTAAGGAACAAAATGGTTAACATTAAAACAATTCTTCTAAGAGCCTATTCTAGTAATTTATCCATGAGATCGCTGCTTGTAGTGAAAGAATATTATAAGAATAATGGTCCAGATTCACAGTTATGTAGTTTATGTCTTACGTATGTTGTTTTAAGAATTGAGCTACTACGCATGTGTAGTAGCTTAGTTACGCTATCTACGTACCATTTCTGTACATAGATTGCGTAAGCATGGTCTTTAGACCACAATTTACGCAATCTACGTACAGAAATGGTACATGTGCAGTAGCTCAATTCTTAAAACATTGTACGTAAGACGAAAACTACGTAACTGTGAATCCGGACCAATGTTATAGTAAAATCAGCGACTGTGGTTTATAATTTGCTCTGGCGCCATCACAGCGCCTTTACCACCATTCATTCATTAGAAACAGCATAAGACTTTGTCACCCTGCAGTAGTCAAACCTGTATGGTCCATTGGGCTGCAGCTTCCCTTGCAAAGGAATGTGAGATCCATTGTCCGCATTATCAGGATTGATGTGTTCCCATCTCCAGGACAGAAGGTTGGGGTATGCTTCAATATCCACTATTAGCTCCACGCTGTCACCCTCGTTTAAAAAAATGCTGGTGTTTTGTGAAGTTGACATATTTATAAAGCTTTTCTCTAACGAAGAAAAAAAAAAAAAAAAAAAAGAAGTTTTCATTTTTAACAAGTACCATCAGGGCCGTCACCAGAAATTGTGGGGTCCCAGGTCCCAGTGTGATGTCACACGTAGGTGGAGAGCCACGGACACCCCCGAATGATTCACAGTGGGACAAGGAGTAGGGAAGGCTTGTTTTTAAAACTGACGTGCAGCCGGGTATAGCTCTCCACCAGCAGGGATCAGTGGTAGTAGACTGGTGACAGGGACTCTTCTGTGTCCTTCCGCAGAGACCTGCAGCTGGAGAGCTAGGTTACTATTGGTGGACCCCATGGCCAGATTAACAATGGGGCTAATGGGACTACAGTCCCAGGCCTCCATCTGAAAATAGGCCCTCACACACTGCATATCTCCAGGCCCCCACTGCAGTGTATAAGGATGGAATGTTAGGGACAGACATCATCATCCAAAGCATATTATATAGTGTGGGCCATTGATAATTTTCAGTCCCAGGTCCACATGGCCCTGGTGGACCCCACTCCCTCCTCTGAACCAGGGACAAAAGCCCCGGCAGTCCTTCCCTTGATAGCGGTCCTGAGTACCATTAATAATTGATTTATTCATTTATCTTTTTTCATTAATGATCAGACTGTGGTCCTGTTACATTACCTATAACTTGGAGGTTTGCAGAAGCCTTATTGGAGCCCCCTCTGTTTTCCCCTATACATGCGTAGTCTCCACTGTCATCAAACCTCACAGAAGGAATCCGCATGGTGGAATCAGCAATCCAGGTGCTGTCTAAATAATTCAGTCTCAAGTCTTTTGTTACCTTTTACAAGACAAAACTCTGATTAGTCACCGTTATGTGTCACCACCCCCTGGAATCATTTCAGAGATATTTACATTTTTTTGGGTGTGCTCCCACTTGATAGAAGGTTTGGCAATGCTAGTCACAGTGCACTTTAGATGAAAATCCTCTCCTTGAATCCTAAGGAGCTTCTCAGATTCTAGCTTGACGGAAGGTGGCTCCCGTGGCACTAAGTTAAAAGAAGCAAAAAAATAACATACAGACCGACGTTTCCATTACGTTTCAAGGTGTAGCGTATTTACACTGGCGTATATACTACGCACTCCCCTAAGTACTCCCCTCGGCCATATGTACTTTTGCCGTTTTACACTTGCCAAACCCTACCTTAACTTTTCAAAGCGTTACTACCAGGGGCCCAAATGGCGCCCAGGGCAAATGCCCAAATGGCACCTCCCCCTCCAGGTAAATAATGCTGCGGCACGGCGCAGCATCCTCCAGTTAGTGTTCAGCCGGACAGCGCCGGCCTATAGGACACACTGCGAGATTAGCTCACTCTTGCAGTGTGTCATGTGACCGGCGCTGTCTAGTTGAACACTCAGGGGAGGATGCTGCACCGTGCTGCAGTTGCTCTTAGGCGCAGAGAGTAAGGTAAGAGGGGTTTATTATTTCATTCTCTTTCATTTTGTGTGGGTTTTGTAGGTTATGTGACCTGATGGCACCTCCAAAGCCATCAACGCCTAGAGAACATGCCCTACAAAACCCATACTAGTTACGCCTCTGGTAACTGACATACGTAAAGGCTTCACGTACATAAGAGCCTAAGCACGCCCATACTGTTTATGTTTTAAATGCCTCACCCCGCTACGGGTGTCATATGGATGTCACGCCCCTTCAATCATAGTTACGCTGTTGATACGATGCTGGTACGTACGTTCAGAGTTACGTGGCGTAACATCTGCCCCGTGCATACGCAGTACATAAAAAATAGCGTTTTTACGTCACCGGCAACGTACTTAGGTCTGGATCTACCCCATTATCTGCAGCCAATCAGAGATCTGCTTACATTTCTATATACCTCATAGCCACTGCTTAGTACAATGCTACTTTTAGTAACGGGTTGGTTGATAATAAGATTGTGGTGCTTTTATATTTTTAGTCTTGTGGGAGATGATTATTTTGAAAGACAAGGAGGTTCCCAATTGTCCTTTGAGCAATAAGATTTCATGACTTCAACTGCTGTGGGAGTCCCCGCTCTGATGGGCAGCCTTTAGAAATAGTGACAGCCGAAAGTTCCTTTTTGGCTGCCACTATTTCAAATGGCAGCCATTTTAGATTTTTCTTTTATGAATGGGTGAGTGTGCTGATCGGCATACTCACCCATTTATTTTCGCCAGATCTGCCGCAGCCGCCGCTAACAGCTCCGGAGAGGTGAGTAACCTCTCCATGGACTTTTAGTGTTGGGGGGAAGAAGTGTTAGGGTTAGGCTCTTAGGAAGGGAGGGTTAGGGTTAGGGTTAGAGCCATAAGAGGGGAGGGTTAGGGTCAGGCTGCGGGGGGGGGGGTCTTAGGGTTAGGCTATAAAGAACTATCGTAACGCTAGCGTACCAAGCTGTGTTCCGTATGAGCCCATTTGCATGCAAATGTGCTGTGCTTCCCCTTTGCCCGCTAAAGTGAGCAGGGGTCAGCATGCAAAGTGTACAGTGTATGAGCTGCAAATCGCTGATCCGCACGATTGATTTCATTCAGGCTTTTGGCAGCATAAGCTGCCATAAAGCCCGTATGAGAGAGGGGAGTGACAGGGGATGTGCACTCCCCTCTCTTTCTTGGATGGACAGATCCCCACACGTACAGAAAGCGTGGGGGGGGGGTCTGGATCCGGTCCTGGATCAAGTCCATAGACAACAGTCACCCATTGCCAACTCGTCCCAGTAATCTACTGTGATACTACGGGGAAAACAATGTAAGATCCATACTGATAGCAATATGGTGCATGATGAAACGCCTTTTAAAAAATGTCGAGTATAATTTTCCTGCATCCTGTATTTTCTTGGATCATCATATAGCTGCATTCTTTCTAATGCCTACTTGTGTCATGATGCTAATTCATTTTCGATGATCTAGCAATTACATTGCATGTAAAATAAGTCATTTCAAGCCACTACATTACCTTGTCTCACAATGAGTGACATTTCCTTGGATTTCTGAACACCATTAACCTTAGCCAGACACACATATCTCCCAATATAATCCAACTGCACATTATGGATGGTAAATCCTGTTTTAGGGTTGAAGGATGTTTCCGGAGTTTTCTTAAGGTTTTCCGGCAGCTTCAACGAAATCATGGAATTGGTGACTGAAGGATCGGTTAGCAGACATGGAAGGACGACATTTGTGTCTTCATGCACGGTGATTCGTGTTTTAAGCGTATTCCAATATTCTGATGGATCTATAAAAAGAACAAAAATCCAGTTTAAAATAAACGGCAGCTCTTCAAAATCTATGCTAACTACAGGAAATGGCCATGTGATTCCATATTAAGCTTAAACCTCAAAACTGTTAAACAGATTCTAGCCCTGTTTGAGAGCGCTGCCCTGCAATATTCTGCAATGAGTTAGTAGTTGGGGCACAATATTACAATGGTCCAGATCCAGACCTAAGTATGCTAGCCGCTGACGTAAAATTGCCTATTTGTATGTATTGCGCATGCGCGTGACAGATGTTACACAACCTAACTCTGAACATACGTACCATCAACGTAAATATGAATAAAGGGGCGGGTCATCCATATGACACCCGGAAATACGCTTTGTAGGCGGAGGGAGGCATTTAAAGTGTACAGCACGGGCCGGGTTAGGCCGTTACGTACGTCAATCCATGACGTACGTCTGTACTTACTCTTAAGTTAAGGTAGGGTTTGGTAAACGTAAAACAAGCAAAGGACGTATGAGCGAGGGGAGTGCATAGTACTTACGCTAGCATAAATACGCTACGCGAGGGAACGTAATAAGGACTTAGGTCTGGATCTGACCCAATATCCTGTACTACAATAAATTAGGAGAGTACCATCTTTCCATATGAACCCAATATTTGCCATGTTCATCCTAGTTCTCGAAGTAGTTTACCGCAAATTGTCAAATATAAAGCACATTGGGCTGGATCCAGACCTAGTTAAGTGCTTGAACTGAGTTACTCCTGGGATAAACCATGGCGATTGCAGGGGAGTCATATTTCATCTGTTGCAAACAGTATTAGAGTTGAGAGGTGATGTTTCCCAGCCCAAGTCTAAATAACAGTGTGATAGTAAAGCTGGTCAGTATCTGTGTGCAGTAAGCAATTCAAAGATATATCCCTGCATGCAAAGAATACAATTAACTTGACTCCCTCTGAAATCAACATGGTTTAGCCCAGGTATAACTAAGTTCAAGCACTTAACTAGGTCTGGATCCAGCCCATTGATGGGGAAACATCACTGTCTTTTACAGGTACAACTAAAATGTTCCACTGCATCGATACTCAGCAACCACAACAGACAAGTAATGACACATTTTCCACTGACAACAGATTCCAGTGGGCACAATAATCCGTACACTCCTTATAGACTTACTTTTCTTCTCCTTTACAGGCTTGTGTGGCCTTTGTGTCTTTATTTTGTTTTTTTTCCTACATTTTTATTTGTTTTTTGGACTGGACATCAGGATATATCTTCATATATTTAATTTCCCCTATTATTATTACTTTATTTAAGTGTCTCAAGATTTCTCAGCTCCCTCCAAGTTATCAAATAATATTTTTTATTATTATTATTATCGTTTATTTATAAGGCGCCACAAGGTGTCCGCAGCGCCGTACAAAATACAACAAAATACAGTACAGAGTAGAGATGGACAGCATAGTACATAATAAAATACAATATACACATAAAAATATCACAAAAATACAATAAAGTGAAGCAAGCACAGAACGCAAGGCAAAATGCGAGGTGTCAAGCTTGGAAGATCAGGGAGCAGGGGATAGAGCGCAGTGAGAGGTTGAGAGGGAGCCACCAGGTGGGGATGGGGTAAAAGGCTAGCAGAGGGGGACAAGAAGTGAGGGGGGGAGTGGTGGAGGAAGGAACAACACTAGGATGGAGGGCCCTGCTTATATGAGCTAAGCCCAGCCCTTTCTTCTGTACATTCCAGCCGTACAGCCCTGTTTGAGGAAATTGTGATGTGATTTTGTGTTTGTGCTGGGATACAAAAAGAAGATTTTCCAATAGTATAACCTTAAGTTGTGTTCAGTAGAAAATATTCAGGTAGCTTTCTACTGAACATAACTAAAGGAGCTTTGACAGTCCTGAATTTATTTTATTAATGGTTTTTACATGTGTATGTTTTAATAAATTGTGAATATATATGATATAGGTAATCTGGTAGTTCTCAATTTTTTGTTGATTATGTGTGTGAAAAAGCTGGACTTTGCGCATATTTCAGCAAAGCACCTGTATTGTGTGTTTTTAAGCAACCCGTTACCCATTATTGTCAATGGGGTTGGCATGCATTTAAATGCTCGCATAGTGAACTGTTGGTTAAAAGTTAAACACATAGCATCCTGACCAATAAGGCATGGCTTAGGGCAGCAAGGCAGCTCGAGTAGTTAGCACATCTGCCTCACAACACTGAGGTCATGAGTTTGATTCCCAAGCAATGCCCTTGGGCCGAATTCACAGATCCGTATTTTCTAAGTATGCAATTATAGGCACGCACCTAGCAAGGCAACACCCATGACACTCCCTTCACACGGCCATGCTGTCGGTGCCTTACTCCTCCATAGGGCTTATCTCTGCGTGTGCTTTTATTTGTGTATAATACTTACGTATTATGTGTATCTAACTAACCGTGCCCTCAAAGGGTCATTTAAATGCCCCCCCTAACCACTTTCACGTAACTTTGTCCGTACGGATTTCAACCACGCCCTTCCGCACGTTTGTCCCCAAGTGCGATTCACAAGTACGCGCCCAATGGACTTCCGTGCGTAAAATCAACATAAACAGCGTAATAAAGTTACTATGCATGCAAAGTTACTCCAATCCTAAAAATACGCATGGAACTCTGCGCAAAAACGGATCTGTGAATACGGCCCCTTATCTGTATGTTTTCCTTGTATCTGTGTGGGTTTCCTCTGGATGCACCTGTTTCCTCCCAAACTCCAATAACATGCTAGTAAGTAATTGGCTGCTCAATTAACGTTACTTAAGTCCATGTGTGATTGTAGACTGTAAACTCCAATCAGGGCTGGCTCATGATCCCCGGAGCGCCAAGAATTTGTGTGTGTGTGGGGGGGGGGGGACTTCTCTGCAACAACAGCATAATCTTTAATGAATTATACTAAGGCTCCAGCTGTCTACGTATTCGCCACGGGCAGTACAGACTTTCTGGCAGAGTAGAGAAGAAAATAGAAGACAGCAAAGGTAAGTAAATTATCAGACCTTGTTATAGAGATAGGGGGCCGTATTCAGAGAACCGCATTTTTGCAGACTTCCGTGCGTATTTTTAAGTACGTTTAAACTGCGGATGGACTTGTGAATCGAATGTGGGAAATTCCGTACGGAACTCCGACGGAAAAATACGCACAGGGGAATTTACATAGAAATGGACGGGAGGGGGGCATTTAAATGAAGGGAAGTGGGCACGATTACAAAGATACGCACAGACGGAGGACACATACGCACGGAAATGGCCACGGAAAGTTAGGACTAGTCTATGGAGGCAGAAGTCTCCGTGGGCATGGATTAGCAAGGGGAGTGACTGGGGTTTTGGTGGGTGTAACTTGTCCGTGTGTATATTTGCGGCCCGATCGCCGGACAGATCTCTGAAAACGGCCCAGGCTGAGGACTGGAAGGCTGGAGACACAAAATGTTGAATAGTGGAAAGCTAGAGACATACAATGTTGAATAGTGGAAAGCTGGAGACATACAATGTTGAATAGTGGAAAGCTGGAGAGACAAAATGGGGAATATTGGAAAGCTGGAGAGACATGAGGGGGAATATTGGAAAGCTGGAGACACAAGGGGGAATATTGGAAGGCTGGAGAGACAATAGGGGAAGTATTGGGAGAATAGAGACACAAGGGGGAATATTGGAAGGCTGGAGAGACAATAGGGGAAGTATTGGGAGAATAGAGACACAAGGGGGAATATTGGAAGGCTGGAGAGACAATAGGGGAAGTATTGGGAGAATAGAGACACAAGGGGGAATATTGGAAGGCTGGAGAGACAATAGGGGAAGTATTGGGAGAATAGAGACACAAGGGGGAATATTGGAAGGCTGGAGAGACAATAGGGGAAGTATTGGGAGAATAGAGACACAAGGGGGAGAGAGACATGAGGGGGGAATTATTGGAAGGGTGGAGAGACATGAGGGGGGATTATTGGAAGGGTGTAGAGACATGAGGGGGGATTATTGGAAGGCTGGAGAGACATGAGGGGGGATTATTGGAAATGCTCCCTGCTTCCCTTATCTGGCACATGTGTAGCTGGCGGAGTGTTGTTACCTTTTACAAAGAGATGGACGGAGGCACTTTCGGAAAAATTGGATGTGTCATATACACATTTGTAGGTTCCCGTGTCTTTATATGTGGCCTGTTCTATTTTCACCACTGTGGTGTTGTCCTGTTGTATAGGCTTCCTTTGACTGTTTGTGAACTCCCATTTCACTGTCGTATTGCCGTAGCAAGTTACATTGATCGATTCTCCCCTTTGTATAATGATTTCACTCATAGCTGGGTCAATGATTGGAGCAGCCAAACCTGGAGAAAAAAAAATAGCAGTTAACATTTAATTATTAGTAGTAGAGTAATAGAATATATAGTGGTGAGTTTCACAGAACTCTTGTTCAGTACTCCAACCAATAGCTTCAGATTTAAGGTTCAGGTCACTCCCTAACCACAACATTAATGTCCACTTACTCGATCATGGTGTTAGCTGCCCTACAGCGAGTCAGCTTACAGAGGTCATGTCACTGGGCTTTATCAAGGGAAGAGTCTGAGCTGTGGATTGCAAGCAGATCCAAAACTTGTGGCTGGTAAATATGCCTCCCTTGTGCCATCACTTGTTCTATCTGCATCCCAGGCATTGACCCCTTTAAGCTTGTGCCTCAGGTACCTAATGATAAATCCATCACTGACCATTACCTGTTGTTCTAAATACCCCTAGATAACAAAATTTTCCTGAGCTTCCCTGTTTTGCTGGTGAAACTGACCTTTGACTTGTGTCGGCGGTAACCTGAGCCCCCCTTCCCTTTCTTCTCCCTTGCTGACGTTGTAAGTGAAACTCTCGAGAGATGATTACATTAAACCAGATCCAGACCTCCACTGCTGTAGTTGTAGCCGGTTCGCCATTAGATCCCTTTGACCCGTCCGTAAGGGACTTCTAACAGCAGAACCCTACTGAATATTAACCAGCTCTTACTGTACAATCTGCATACCTTCCACTGCCACTATGCGAACCTCACATACACTTCCCACCCCACAGACAGAATGCATTCCATTACGGAATGCTGGATCTGTTGGACACAGTTCTGTAATAGAATGGCGCATTCACAAAATGCAAGCGTTTTCTGCTCTTTGCGAGCAGAAATGTCTCTTTTTGCCGGAGTCTGGATTCTATTTATTATTTCAAAAAACATTTACTACACGTTGTGAGGGTTTTAGCTGGGGCCCGGTGTCTGTGCAGCAGCTGTTCACTACAGAATTGAAGATGAGAGGTGATGTTTACAAGCTCAACTCTAAATTACAGTTTAAAAAGTTGTTCAATATCTGTGTGCTTTAGGCAAATATTAAGTACCTTCTATGTATGCAATGAAATGCAATTACTTTTACCTCTCCCACCATAACATGGTCTTTCTCTTTTTTTTTGTTGTTACTCCAGGCTATTGATCATCCCTAAAGTGCGAATGCAGCATGTGTCCCTCAAATGTCAAACTCTTCATAGGTTATTTTTTTAATTTAACACGGAATATCCAGGTATCCAGGAGACTCTGGCAGTTCTCCCAATATCCCGGGAGAGCCAGCAAATCTCCCTCAGTGGGCTTGAGGCCATGGGTTTCATGCAATCCACGGCCTCAAGTCCCGCCC
>WWET01000562.1:338405-358778 GCA_011038615.1 Limnodynastes dumerilii | reverse complement strand
ATATATATATATAAATAGTTCAGAAGAAGGCACTCAAGGAGACT
Organism: Limnodynastes dumerilii; assembly: GCA_011038615.1. NCBI lineage: Eukaryota > Metazoa > Chordata > Amphibia > Anura > Limnodynastidae > Limnodynastes > Limnodynastes dumerilii. Next base: position 358,734 of record WWET01000562.1, on the reverse strand, counting down.
TGAATAGGTGGAAAAATCTTAATAAAAAATATTTATTGCTGCTACATCGTTAATCCAACATTTTAATTGTAGTATACAATTTTCCTCAGGGCACACAAATGTAAAAGACAACCATCACCAAACATGAACCCTATATATAAGATAAACAAGTGAAACAGACTTACCCCAGCCTCGTGGAGCTGTCCAGCCGCTAACCCGGAAGTATCGCTTCAGTAGTCCTGGTAACGCTGGCTACGCTCAGTAGTGGTAATATAAACGTATAAATGATTAGTGGCAGATGATAGAGTGTCATTCTCTCTTATGAAAAGAGAGGAGTTATAGACACTTAAAGTTTCAAAGAGTCAACATATTGATAAGACAAAGTTGATAATCGGGATGTGGCAGAGAACAGTGCGCCAGGCTTATAAAGAACATAGAGACCATCTATTTCAATATTGTTATGCTTAGAATAAGGTTAAGGGAAGGAACACAATGGAACCTATCCTTAACCAAAAACACATAAAAAGGTACATCTAGCGACAAAAAAACGGGATATACATCCTAGAGGAAGCAAGTAAGGGGCAATTGTTCACTGCACCCAGTCTGTGAATCCAGGCACTTTCCCTCCTTTGTAGGATTAAGTCCCTGTCACATCCTCGTTCCAATGGGGGTATATATATATATATATATATATATATATCCCTAAAAGGCATAGAAAAATCCTCTATGAGATGAAGAGGTTTAATTTGTTTTTGTATTTTGTTTAGGATTTCTGACTTTTGGCTAATAAGACATAAAAGACACACTCAGTAAAATAAGAAACATGCATCTTGGTCTAAATAAATCAAGGCCTTTTCACTGAAATGTTGTCGCTACAAAGACGCCGACAATGCATTGGATCCCTGTGGAGCTCGGATGCAAGGTAATGGGAAGAGGGAACCGCCAGGTGACAACTTCCTTAATATTTCTATACTGACCCCACATAAAATCATGGCCACTAGACTGCAGGACATGTTACTCAACTCATTTCCCAAGCTCAACTGTGATTTGTCAAACACTGCCTCTCAGTTATGGGAATTAGGACAGCCGATGTCATCACACATTGCAATAAAACATAGAAAAGACAATCCACAAGGCATTTCGCCATGTCTAGCATTCATTATGCCAAGGCCTTACACCCCAATCTTGTGCAGCTTGGCTCACCAGGACCTTACCAACATCCTCAACTTACTGGTCTTATGTGGCACAAATTACATTTAACCCATCTACACAGTTATTAAACCAGCAATCTACCCAGATAAAGATTTAGGAAGTGTTAAAAAATCAACCCATATTTTGCACGCATTCTAAACCTCCTAAGTTATACCTGATAGCATATATAAAGAAATGGGCTACATATTACACCTGGAGCTAGATCAGGCTTGACGACTCTCCCGGAATGTCCAGGAGACTCCCGCAATTCGTGCAGTTCTCCCGATATCCTGGGAGAGTCGTCAAATTTCCCACAAGTGACTTGAGGCCCGTGGTTTCATGGAAACCACGGCCTCAAGTGCTGTCCCCCTGACGCAATTTGCGCCATCAAGCCCCATCCCAATGTCTATTACAGATAAAACCGGGTAAACATTAGGTAGGGGATGGGGATTAAAGGCGTAATTTGCATAAAGCACATCATTAAGCCCCACCCCCTGCATGCATCGCTAGCTTCCCTCCAGGATCCCCCGGAGGGAAGTTGGCAAAAGTCGGCAACCCTGGGCTAGATTTACTAAGCACTTTTCTATTACATACTAGAAAATGTCAGCTAGAATCTGATTGGTTGCTATAGGCAACATCTGCACTTTTCCTTTCCTGCAGCTTAGTAAATCTGGCCCCAGGCGTTTATCCCCTGGATGACGTTGCTGTATTAGTCTCACAACACATGCCTTAAATGTCTCACACTAAAAGCCATTCAGAAGCTTTGGATGGTCTAACCCTGTATGTATTAGTCTGTGCACAGTATTTAAAGCTATATTTTATAGTAATGTATGTCATCTTGTATTCCACTGACTATGAAAACCGAAATGCTACGGGCTTCTAATAAATGAGTAAGTGAATAGAGGAAGCAGAAGAAAATAGAGAACGTCTTTTTATAGAAGGGGCCATTTCTTTAGCTAAAAACAAAAAAACTATAGTTTAATATACAGTACATTAATCAAAAACAATAGAAGTGGATGCAGTGGCCCTGTACTACATATATCAGTCTTCAATACAACACAGGTGGCACAAAATAAAAAAAAAACAACAACAAAAAGGGCACTAAACTTAGGCTTGGCAATACAGCATTTGATAACTTTTTACTGAGATTTATCTTATCTAAAACATTTCTCAGAAACTAACTTGTTGCTTGAGGAAGTACACACACACACACACACACACACACACACACACACCACACACACACACACACACACACACACACACACCCTATTATAAAATATTCTTAATTTTTTTGTTTGCTAAGAACGAATAAGTATGTACACATGGCATATATACATAAGATGTAATGTATCGTACACACACACACACACACACACACACACACACACACACACACACACACACACACACACACACACACACACACACACACACACACACACACACCCTATTATAAAATATTCTTAATTTTTTTGTTTGCTAAGAACGAATAAGTATGTACACATGGCATCTATACATAAGATGTAGTGTAATGTATCTATTGCAGGGTTTTTTTGTTTTTTTTCTCACATAGAGGCTGATCGAAAAACAACAAAAACAGATGTAAATGTACCTGGTCAAAACCACGATGAATTGCTGGGGAAGTAAATTTACATCTGTCCACTCGTGGCTGGATTTCTTTTAGAATAAGATTTTAGCTATCATTACTAGCATGCATTAGAAGAGTGGTAGCTACAAATCAATAAAAAAAAACATAGAAAATATAAATAAATATTTCAACTCACCTGTCCAGGCGACCCATCGGGCTGCAGCTGTCCGGTCCCGGCATGAATACACTGCACATGTGCAGAAGTACCAAAAGAGAAGCACTACGCATGTCCAGTGTTTCTCATGTTGGGAGTTGAAATTTTCTAAGTCCCGAATGAGAGTTACTGCGCATGTGCAGTACTTCATTCATGCATCGCATGAATGAGAAGTACTGCGCGGACCTGGTGGATCATCGCGGGACCTCGGAGGAGGGGTGAGTATTAGTAAATCATGTGAAGGAAGCTGTACTAATCATGTGAAGGCTAGCGTACTAACGTTCAGCGTTACATCGTGGGACTTCCCCTGACACTCCCCCTGCCCTATTGTATTTACACTCCCTTACGCCGGCTGAAGCCTACCCTAACTTCAGCTGGCGTAAGGGAGTGTAAATACGCTGGGACGGTGGCGTTAGTACGATAATGCCACCCTCCCAGCCTCATTACCCTCCCTTCGCCACCTCCCTGCACTAACCTCAGCGTAGTAAAGCTGGGGGACGCCCCCTCTAGCGTTACTACGCTGGTGCTACGGACGCAACATCTGCCTGGCGCATGCGTAGATTGGCTTTTCAGCCGATCTTACGCCTATGCCCGCCGTTTTAACTACGGCGGGCGTAGCTCTGGATCAGCCCCTATGACCCAGAAATTAAACCATGCAAACACATAAAATAACCAACAGTGTCCAAGCTTTGGGAAACTTTCATGTGAAATAGAAGGTGAGGAGTGGAAATGAATGGAAATATATATTTATGGTCTTAAATATATTGAAATAAAATAGTTTTATCATAAAATTACTGTGGTTTTACATTTGTTCTGGAGATAGAAGCCCTGATATAAATGAAGAAATTTCTGTTTTATCCATAGGAATAAGTAAAGGAATAAGAGATCTCTGTGATGGATGGTGAATGGGGCCTTTATTTCTCTGGAGGTTCAGTAAAGTGGGAGAAAGGGAAGATTCAGAAACTAAACTACTTTCTCATCTGTTTCTATCATCTTACCACTTACATTACAGATGCCAGCTGGCTGCATATGCCAGGACATGCTGCCACTTGTTGTTCTCATGTACAGGATCACTTAAAGCAGGCATGTCACACTCAAAACCCTAACTGGCCAAAAAATGAAAGTCTAAGATAGTGTGGGCAGCAAGATAAATATAAAGTCTCATATGCAATTTTTTCCAGCTCCCAGTAATTCCCCATTCATATGTCTACAGCTGCCAGTAATTCCCCATTCATATGTCTCCAACTGCCAGTAATTCCCCATTACATTATTTACCTTTGATGCCTTTCATGCTTGTCTCTCCTCTGCGGTGCGCGCCGTCCTCCAGCTCTTCTCTGTGACGCTGGTCATAAACCAATCCATTTCCTGCTGTCGGTCAATGCAGCAGTTATACAGGACAGTTGGAAATGGGTTTGCTATAAGCTGCCTTGTATAACTGCTGAGGCAGCTGATAGCAGAACCTTTTCAGCAATGATCGCCAGACCTCCCTGTATGAGATGGGGCCACAAAATAAAAGCTTTTGGATCGCCTGTGGCAAATTTGACATGCCTGACCTACAGCATGCCCTGATATCTGAAAATAGACGAAGACTTTGTCTTAAAAAAATTAAAAAGCTACACAGTCAAGAAAAATAGAAATAAGGGATTGCTCCTTTACAAACAGAATAATTTGATGCTGGGGTCTCTCTATCATCAGCAGTTACAGTCAGGCAGCAGTGCATATGTAAGTGGCGCAGCAGGGGACGGCAGCGCGCCACCCCAGCACCAGGAACTCCGTCTGGTGGCCAATCAATTCTGATTGGCTGCCAGCCGGTCACATGGCGCAGCCCTGCACCCAGGCACCCCTGCGGCGCCCAGGGTGTATTGCGGTGCCGTGGTGAGCCAATCAGGGCTCACCACGTCACCTATCCCATCAGCCCCTGCGGCTGGATTGAAAATCCACCGCATGGGCAGGAAGGTGGGGGCAGTGGCTGGAAGAGGCCCAAGAAGGAGGAAGAATTGCAGCGGTGGAGGAGAAAGGGGCCAGAAGCGGCTGAAGGCAGAAGAGAGGTTCTTGAAGAACTTGAAGAAGGTATAAGACAGCAAGGGAGGCAGTGGAGAGCAATGCAAAAGAACTCTGCTTTGCCTCCACTGTCTCCCATCCTGTGCGGACCCCCCCATCTGAGGGCACTAGGCCCAAGAGTGTTATAGGGCTCTAGGCCCTATTAGGTAGAGGGGTGTTAGACCCCTGTAGTACAGGGCATTAGGCCCTATAGGTAACAAGAGTTAAAGGGTACTAGACCCTGTGTTAGATAAGGGAGCTAAGCCTCTTGTTAGAGGGCGCTAGGCCCGGTGTTGGTTAGCGGGCACTAGGCCTGGGATATGGTTAGAAGGGTGTTCGACCCTTAGTTAGCAGGGCACTAGGCCCTGGTGAGGGAGGGCGCTAGGCCCTGGTTAGGGACGGGCATTAGGCCTGTGTGTAGGTTGGGCACTAGGCCCCAGTTTGGTTAAAGGGCATTAGGCCCTGTTACTAGTGTTGGGCGCTAGGCACATGTTAGGCTGTTGGGTCGCCGGAGCAGATGGCGATAGGCCCTGTTTAGGCTGCAGGGAGCGATAGACTCCGGTAGGGGTGAGAGGGTGCCAGGCCCTGGCTAGGGTAGCATCAGGAGGACAAGTGACAGAGGACAGGTTGCGGTACTCGGAGGTAAGCGGTCTCTGGTAGGTGTGGTGGTGGTGAGAGTGTGCATCAGAAATGTGGTGACTATCAATACCTGTGCTCTGTGTGGTGTTTGTTCACCCTCCTTCCACGGGTGCGGAGACAGAGCCAGAAGGTGTGGGAAAGGTTCCGTCCCACTCGACAGTCATTGGCGAAAAGAGGTGTCTGAGGCTCTGGCCGGTGATGACGAGTACCTCACCCGTGACTAACTTTCCCTGTTCTCTCCCGCAGGTATTTCCAGTGTTGATGTTCTACTAATGTGTGTCTTTGCTTTGCAGCATTAGAGATCGTCATGTCTGGGACCGGGAGAGAAACATCGCGTCTTCTCAGGCGGTTCTTCATGATCGGGTAGAAACCTCAGGGGTGTGGGCGGGCCTGGGTTTTGTTTGTATTTCACAGGGCGCCGGTTCACCACCCGTTACACATACATGGACACAGACACATTGCCTGGTGCACCGCTGCAGACCATTATTAGCACTGGTAGGCTAGTGGTTACATTCAGCAGATGCTTTGCTAATAGATGCCAGTTTCAGAAGTTTTTCAGTAGGGGGAGCACTTACACTCCCTGCACCCTTCCTGGCTACTTCACTGCTGCACAGAACGGGCCATGGTCAACATCAGTCAGGCTCCTTCCATGAAGCAGATGGTGCAGATCTATGGTGAAGCTTTCATGTGATGTCATTGCTTCAGTGATGAGAAGGCAGATGTTTAACCATTGCAACTGGTGCTCTGTGCTGTCTTTAGCAACACTGTGGTTGTGAGGAGCAGGATGTAAAGACAATGGATCCAGATTTACGAAATGTGGACATTTTCCACGCACTGAAAGTGTCATAATTCCGTCACTGCATATGCAGCAGACTTCCAGCATGGATCTGGATCCTCATTATTCAGGCTTCCATGGTAGAAGCCTTTACATTGGTAGAGTGGGATGTGTACGCATGGCGGGAGGGGGGTATGTTAATTGTACAGTAAGCCCTTGTGTACAATCCTCATATACGCACCGCCACCATTTTCCATGGCACAGTGCTGATATTATAAGGTAGGGTTTTGGTGTAGGAAGTCTAGCACATGTGAGGGGGAGTGGTCTCCGCTCACATACGGGAGTTAGGATGGCATAGCAAACGGGCATCGGAAATCCACTGCCACTGCGTTGAGAGCTCTGAATCCGTCCTACTGAGTTTTTAATGTTGCCAGGAATGGCCCTATAAGCGAGCACAATATATCTATCTGCACCGTTATTGGTCATTGAGCAAGTTTCTTTTTGCTAACTTAACCAATCACAATAGAGTAATCATCTCAGAGTGGAGATTGGTAATTGCATAGAGGTAGCTGTGTGAGGAATAGCTACAGACCCTCCAACATGACCCATTCCATTAGGTACAATTTAATCCGCTCCGGAGTTTCCAACTGTCACTCACCTGGTTTAAATGAATTAACTGATATTTAAAAAACGATATGCCTGTTCAACAAAGGTGGTTACCATGGTAACTGACCGTTGGAAACTGAGGAGCAGAGTATTTTGGACCTAATGGAATGGGTCATGTTGGAGGGTATGGAGTTACATGGTGAAAAGGTCTGGGTTGATGCCAAATAAAAGTTGTTTTGTAAGTAAAAATGAGGAAGATGGGTAACAAATATTTTGCCTGGGAAATGTGGCTGTGCCCTTATGTAATAAACTAGCTGATTTATACATTGAGCATAATTAAAGGCAATACATATCAATATAGTCTATGCTTATTAAATTACATTACTGTCTTTTTTGCAGAGATAAGTTTTATCATTGATTGTTGACAAGCTTTAGGGTAGATATATTCACTACTTCCTCAAACTATACACTTTGTGTCGTCAGTCCTTTACATTTCATCCCCATTGTGGTTTAACCTTCTTCTATAAGTGTCTTATCAGCAGTTTAACAATGCACACTTCCACTCTCCTCCTCTCTGTGGGTTTGAGCCCTGTTTATTCTATTCTTTCATATGCTAACAAAAAAAAATCAAAATTTCTGCATATTTAGGCTGAAACGTGGCACGGCGAGCAAAAATAATTGTTTATTATGTCAAAAGTAAAACTGGAACTAGCAGACGTGTTTCAGATGTTATTATTATTTCGTTTTTTGGGATGATTATTAGATTTCTTTAGTTCTGCTGAATATTTACAAACTTTTGAAAATGTTTTTAAAAGAAAATAGTCAATGACAGTGATAATGATAAGATGGTGATAGTGGGCCTGATTCAGAGATACGATTTCCACGGCACTTAGGAGCGTATATTTAAGATCTTAGAAAATTCGCATTACTGCGCATGCGTAGTAATAGTGCAACACTGTCTACGTAGCGGTTAGGAGCGTAAATTCGCTAAGAGCGTAAGTTTGAATCGCACGCAAGCACTTAAGATCTTAAGTGTTTCGAAACTTTAAGATCTTAAGGATTTGCATGGAAATGGGCGGGGGGAGGCAGGGAAATGAGGGAAAGTGGGCGCGGGCTGACACTTAGGATCTTAAATGAACGCTACCACATCACTTAAGATCTCAACTGACAGCGCAGAGTTAGGGTTAGTCAATGGTGGTCTAACTTTAAGATCCACCGCTGTTTGCAAGGGGAGTGACTCTTTATGCAGTGGGCTGTAACCTGCTAAGATCTTAACCTTAGATGCGTATATTTGCGATCTTTTCGCAATCGCATCTCTGAATCAGCCCCAGTGTGTGGTGGGTTACAGAATGATGTGGTGAGTCAGTAATAGTAAGGTTTGCCTGATATTTCTCTGGGGTCCCGGGTTGACATTAGCAATCGTCAGTATGCTGCTTTTCATGTTGTACCTATGTGGCACTGTGCAATTGGCAGTTACTGGTTTTGCGATCTCGCAGACACAAGCGCTGCTTTTTGGACAGTCCTCCATTGGACCGTGGACTGTATTCACGCCTAAGAGTGAATTTGCTGTTGATAGATCCGCACCTAACTCACTCTTCCAGTCCTTAACCCACCCCCGGTTTTTAGGTACCTTATGGGTACTTATGACGGCCATACGGCTACTTTATCTAACTGTGCATAGTTTCCTTCCTAAGAAGAAAACTACACACAGATCAGTCCTCTCCCCCCCCTCCTCCCATCTCCGGCTAATCTAAATCCCTCCCCCCTCCCACTTCTGCTTAATCACTCCTGAGGCGCCTTACGCCACCTCTTTCTACTTAAACTACCCCGCGTCGTCTTTAAAGACCACAAGGAGGCAATCTATGTACCTGGATTGCGTAAATAACCTACTACGTATGGGCAAATATACTCACTTCTGCTTCTTAGGTGTAAATACGGTCCTATATCGCTAATGCCAAATTTTATTTTAATTTTACTAGCTTGTCCTGATTTCTGGTAGTGAAAGATCATAAAGATTAATTAACATTAAATGAAAAATAATATTGGACCGCATCCAGACTGCAAAATGCTTGTCTTCTTCAAGGATATGTATTGTATGTGTATTGTATGGCAGTCACATGAGGGTGCAGTGTGTATTGTATGGCAGTCACATGAGGGTGCAGTGTGTATTGTATGGCGCTTACTAGGATAGAGTGTGTATTGTATTGCGGTTACTGGGATAATAGTGTGTATTGTATGGCTGTCATTAAGATATAGTGTGTGGGGAGAGTAAAGTATATATGAGGGTGTAATATATAATGTGGTTTGAGTGATGTTTCTGTGGGAATGTAATGTAAGGAGAATGGTGTAACTGTGGGGGGTGTAATATGTAATGTGGGGAGAGTGGTGTAACTGTGGGGGGTGTAATATGTAATGTGGGGAGAGTGATGTAACTGTGGGGGGTGTAATATGTAATTTGGGGAGAGTGATGTAACTGTTGGGGTGTAATATGTAATGTGGGTAGAGTGCAGTGTAGATATGTATGAATTTTGGGTAGGAAAGCACAGCTCTTTAACCATAGTTGCCAACTCTCCCTGAATATCAGGGAGACTCCCTGAAGATTGGGTAATCTCCCTGACTCCCTGAAGTGTTTGGTAATCTCCCTGATTCTAATTTCATCCATTGAGGTTTATGGAGATGACCAATTTCATGAAGGCCAAGATGTAATGAAAGACTCAGTTGCAGTGTCAGCAGATAGTAAAGATATAAAAATAATACTGAAAGTATTCACTGACAATAATCAATAAATACTGATACTGACATTTTTATTGTAAAATAGTTTTCCTGGCAGTGCTAGATACACCTATGGGTGGAGTTATTCACAGGACACACCTCTTTGGCACTACAGGACACACCCCTTTTGTGCAGCACCTTGATAGTGCTCTCACAATTTCCCTGATATTCATTTGTAAAAGTAGGCAACCATGTCTTTAACCAGTTAGGCACTTCCTAGTCACACCATAATACAAAGTGGGAGAGGGGGACCAATTTTCTCTCTCACACCAAATAGCTAGTTACAGACCTGCTTTACAGATGTGCAAAGTGCTGTTGGATTAGTAAGATTATGAAGCTGCTCCAATTCAGTCAATTCATTTTATTCAGAAGTCTCCTTCTATAGCAGAGACATTACTTTGTACCACAATCTCATCTGGAATGTTATCTCTACATGTTCAAGGTTCTTTTAAAAGTTTTTAGATAATTCCATATATACAGTATTACAGTTGGTTGATTAGCAGAAATAACCATTCCATAATAAAATGAATTCATTAGAGGGAATGAGTGGATGAAGATACTTTATTTTTATATTTGTTTATTCATATATTCTATATATTATTTGTTGAGGTGATATTTCAGGGAGCATATGAAGGTTGAAGGCTAGAGCAGGCTTGGCCAACCTTTGGCTCTCCAGGTATTGTAAAACTACAAGTGCCAGCATACTTTCACTGCATAGGCATATCTAATACACGACAAAGCATGCTGGGACTCGTAGTATTACACCTGGAGAGCCACATTTTGGAAACTAGTTGGGAAAAAGGGCTGTTCTAACTGCAGACCCACACTCCTAAAGTACAAATGTATAACTATTGCTTAATAGCAAGAGTCCTGAAAAGCAGTTTTTTGTATTTAATCACTGCAGTTACCTAATAATGCTTATGTTTATAGTCAGGAACTCTACAATCCTTAACTGTGTGAAGCCACAATGATATGTTTATGGATCTCTGTCTAGTAATGTTTGGATACCATTAAAGATTTAATTATAACCAAATTGTGAATTTTGGTCCAGTTACGTTCGCTTGCTGCTCTGTGCGAGTGGAAAACGTCCGCAAATGGCGAATACGCATAAAACTTATGCAGCTTCAAGCACAGAGCTGGATCCAATAGCAGGTTGTGGTGGCATGTGTATGCATGGCAGATGGGGTGGTGGTGAGGTATGATAATCGTACAGCAAAGGCTTGGTGAAGCCCTTATGTACGATCATCATTTAAACACCAGACCCTTTTTCTGTAGGGCCAGTGTGTAACTATTAAGCTAGGGTCCTGGTGTTGAACGTTCCGTGCATGAAAAGGGAGTGATAGAATTTGTACTATGGAGCATGTATAGCACTTGGTGATTATAGTTGTGAGTGATCAAAACATTGCCACTGTTTATCAATCATTTAAATTTTTTTATTTTATTTTAATTTTTTTTTCATTTTCATTTTATTTTTATTTATTGATTTTAATACCTGTCCAACCCTGGTACAAGTACCGTTGCAAGTTCCCGCTGGGACAGTGTCTTTTCGGCTATCCCTATTTCGAATCTGTAACACCGCAGAATTTTTTTTAATGAATGGGAAAGTGTGCGATTCCCATACTCACCCATTTATTTTCAGAAAACAGCGCCGCCACCAGACCAGACCACCAGAGAGGTGAGTAACCCTCTCCGGGGACTTAGGGTTAGGCTGCGGGAGGGGGGACTTAGGGTTAGGCTGTGGGGGGGGACTTAGGGTTAGGCTGCTGAAGGGGGCACTTAGCGTTAGGCTGCGAGAGGGAGGACTTAGCGTTAGAGTAAGGGAGTAGGGAAGCCTTACCTTACCTCTTCAAGGCATGAGCAATCAATTTCCCAGCCAGCTCGGAACTGTCTGGGAACAAACGGCCCTTTCGAAATAGGTCCGTTTGCTACAGGGACCTACACCCTACAAGCACCTATGCACACATTACAGGTGCTGGGCGGCTTTTACAAAATGTACACTTAGCTAATTGCATATCTAGAATTATCAGCGCATCCATCATTTTACATTTAACAAAAATACACAAAAAGCTAAATGATCAGATGGATAAACAAGTTAGTCCCACAAGTGTTGTACTGGAGTGGTTTGGTAGAGGATCCAGTTGGTTGGACTGTATGTTGTGTTATCAATTCCAAATATACCAATATGCACCAAGTATCAAATTCAAGGTAATACAATGAGACCACAATGAACATTTCTGTGCTAGGGCAATTTGGATAAAAATGACTTTTTAGCTCTCAGTTTACTCAATAAACTGCATGAATTTATTACGAGAACAAAGAGATAAAAGTAGGAACTCACCATATCTGACACTTGTTAAGAACAGCAGGGTCAGCGCTGCTGCGACCATTGTTACTTCCTACAATACAGGTCAGCCGCAGATGTCCAGTGTGCAGCAGGGTAACAGTAGATAAGTTACTAAACCATGCAGCCAGCCTGGCTCAGCAGAGAGACAGAGAGTGTTCTGAACAGCAGTATTACTGACACATGCCTTTTGTCTTGGAACTTCTGTTTTCCAAATTGCTCACCACATATGTGGAAATTGTGTCTCCTAATCTAAAACAAAAGACAGCCTCTCCGGGACTGTGAGAGGAGGAAGAAGAGAACTCACAGACACAATAAGTTGTTTTCTATTTATGAGATATAGCTCTGCTTCGCACCTCTGTACGCCTCTCAGAGGGGCCTCTTGAGAAGTGCATACAGCGGTTTTGCAAACGCTAGAAGGATTAAGGCGGTGTTGGCTAACCTGTGACACTGCAGGTGTTGTGAAACTACAATTCCCATAATGCTTTGTCAGGTATCCGCTATGCTTTTGCAGTTAAGGCATGCTGGGACTCGTAGTTTCACAACACCTGGAGTGTCACAGGTTAGCCAACACTGCATTGACAAATGTAGAAGAAAAAAGGTCCAGGGACACTACTTTCACCAAGTCAGTTACTTATTACTTAATAGTGCAATACCCACAGTCAAAGAAAAATATAGCAGAGCTCTGATGGAGCTTTACACAACGAGTTTGTAAGCTAACAGGCTCAGCTGATCGTGAAACGCGTAGAGACGGTAACTAAGCCCTGTGCACGTTGACCGCTAGATGGAGGTTACCGTCACTACTGTACATTACACGTACGTAGGCTTCACTTGCACTGAAATTTTTAACAAGCTGACACAAGATAAGCTTTTAAGAGACAAACTGTGATGAGACTCTGATGTCTATGGTTTATGTTCTTTAAGTTGTGGCTACCCAAGCGCTACAAACAAAAACATCTCTGCATAAGGATCAAGAACATAATAGACAATATTGATTCAAATATAAAAAAAAATCAGCTTTGCATTGTATAATTTATTAATTATACAACTGTGATTCTTATTTTTGCTATGTTTGTCAATTTGTTTATTTTGAAAAATAAAGAAAAATTGCTATACTAAAAAAAAATTATACACTGCCCCTTGCATTGTGATTCTATTTGGAAAAAGCATATGATTGAACAATCTCTGCTTTATATACACACAATTTGCAGGCATCTATAGCACTGGGATGAAGTGACTGCAGTATGGTAATAATTGAAGCTCTGTTAATACATGCATTTGAGCAGCATCATTTGAAGCATATCCATTGAAATATTAGAAAAACATTGTGTGACTCTGCTTCACGTTTACTAACAGTACAGTATCTACGGTTGCAGGTCCCGCTCCGATGGGTTGCCTTTAGAAACAGAGACAGATGAAAATTCCTTTTCAACTATCTCTATTTCAAATAGGCAGCCGTTTTAGAATTTTTTTTTTAATGAATGGGTGAGTGTGGCGATCAGCATACTCAGCCATTTATTTTCGCTGGATCCCGATGCAGACAGCTCCAGAGAGGTGAGTAACTTCTCTGGTGACTGTTAGTGTTAGAGGGGGTTAGGTTTAGGCTATTAGGAAGGGAAGATTAGGGCCATAGAAGGGGAGGTTTAGGGTCAGGCTGCAGTCTTAGGGTTAGGCTTTAGAGAAGGGAGTATTAGGGTCAGGCTAGGGAGAAGGGAGGTTCAGGTTCAGGCTGTGAGGAAGGGAGGGTTAGGGTAATGGAAGGGGAGGGTTAAGGTCAGAATTAGATGAATGTTTGGGGCTAGTATTTAGTCTTATCTATCGGAACACCGTGTTCGGTGCTCCGAGGATCGATTGCTATGCCTCATTGAGGCATAAGCAATTGATATCCCAGTCAGTTCGAATCTGGCTGGGAGATCGGCACTATTGAAGTAGTTAATAGTTAGAGTGTTCGATATTTTAAGTTCTAAGGTGATTGGGTTTTCTCACGTTAGCATTTCTGCAATAGTGATTGATAGGGACGCGGCTTAATGACGTGATTTGCATAAATTGCATCATTATGCCCCGCCCCTGAAGGCATCAATGGCTCCCCCCTAGTGTGTTAGGGCCTGATCCAGAGGTACGATGTAGCGCTGAGCGTGCTAACGCTCAGCGTTACATCGCTGCCTCCCCCTGGCACTCCCCCTGTGCGGGCGTATGGCCCCTTCCTTACGCCGGCTGAAGGCTACCCTAACTTCAGCCGTATTGGCGTTTATTTTGACCGACACTCCCCCGGTGCGGGCGTATGGCCCCTTCCTTACGCCGGCTGAAGGCTACCCTAGCTTCGCCCGGCGTAAGAAAGGGGCCATACGCTCACACAGGAGCGTATGGCCTCTTAGCACGCCTCCCCACCCTCATTTACTTACCTCCCCCCGCCCACCAGCAGTAACATGAGCGTAGGGACGCTCGAGGACGTCCCCTCCAGCGTCCCTACGGTGCTACTATGGACGCCCGATCTTAGATCGGGCGTTTCCATAGTAACGCAGGGCAACATCTGCCCGGCGCATGCGCATTAGAGCTACGACCGCCGTACTAGCGACGGCGGCCGTAGCTCAGGATCAGGCCCTTAATGTGCTAGAAGTCTATTCCTAATGTGCTAGAAGTCTATTCCTAATGTGCTAGCAGTCTATTCCTACACGTGTATTTTGTCCAAGTGATAAAGTCTTTGTTACAGAAATGTAGTTTCAGTGTTTGCATCTGAAGGTCAAGCTAAGATGTTTGTTACAATGATAGTGTCCGGGAGCTCCTAGGCTCTGTGCGAACCAAGGTCTTTTGAAATGAAATGATAAGAGTTTTCATTGTTAGTTTTCAATAAACTTGTATGATGACAACAGTTATATATATATTTCTCTTTAGTAACGGGATATCCAATATAACCTAATATGGGCCTTAGCCTTACTTTATACGTTATCACATTTCTTTAGCTGTAATAGTTATGTGTAATCAGGATATCCAATCCTGGGAAGCTCAGAACACTGTGCAGGTTTTGGTTTCCTCCTAAAAGTCTAATTACCAATCAGAGTGCTAAAATATAATTGTTATAATATTAAACTGTGTATTACCGCCCATTATATTATTTATGTTTTGTAATGAATAAAAACCAGTGCTTTTTTTGTAAGAAAAAAAAAAAAAAAGGATGCAGGAACTCACCACGTATCAGACCTTATTGCAGCCCCCTCATAAGTTTCAGTCCTTATTGCAGCCCCCCTATATTTTTTCAGCCCTTATTTCAGTCCCCTATAATTTTCAGACCTTATTGCAGCCCCCTCATAAGTTTCAGTCTTTTTTACAGCCCCTTATAATTTTTTATAATTGATCCCCTTGTAATGTCCAGCCTATATGTCTGCCCCTCTTAATTCCAGCTTCCATTATCTGCCCCTTATAATGTCCAGCCTCCCTGTGTGCCCCTTGTAATTTCCAGCCTCCATTGTCTGCCCCTTGTAATGTCCAGCCTCCATTGTCTGCCCCTTATAATGTTCAGCCTCCATTATCTGCCCCTTATAATGTTCAGCCTCCATTATCTGCCCCTTATATCCAGCCTCCATGTGTGCCCCTTATGTCCAGCTCCGTTGTCTGCCCCTTAGTTGCAGCCTCCATTGTCTGCCCCTTATATGCAGCCACCATGGTGTGCCCTTATATCCAGCCTCCATTATCTGCTCCTTATGTCCAGCCTCCGTTGTCTGCCCCTTATTTTCAGCCTCCATGCCTGCCCCTTATTTCCAGCCTCTGTTACTTACCTTTGATGATTTCTCCTTCCTCCACGGCACTATCTCTCTCAGTCTGTCCCACGCTGGCTGTCTCTTGCAGTTATGTGGTGCAGTAGTGGTAATACAGGGCTCCTACGGGAGCCCTATAGAACCAAATCTTTGTAGAATGGCAGTGACTGCATAGGTTCGGTCACTGCCATTTACATTAACAGGTTTGGTCCTACAGGGCTCCCATAGGAGCCCTGTATTCCCTTACTACATTGTTAAAAGCCCTGTCACTTATACAGCAGCAGGGGCTTTTAACAAAAAAAAAAAAAAAACAACAACTTTGTCCCAAGAATCTGATCTCTCGGGATAAGTTGTGAGTCGGATAAAGGTGCCGGAACGCCGTTCCGACGACAAAAAAAGCCCTGCTAAAAACTATTGTTAAGCTGTTTTGAGCAGCTTGCATACATTTCTGAATTGGCATGCTCTGTACATGTACATATGTCTATAGGACTGTGTTCACACTTAAGAATGATTTAGGTTAATTTTACGCAAAAAGTAGCAAGGCAACTCCCCAAACATGCCCCTGGTTTTCAGCTTCTTAACTTACAAATGCCATAGGGCAGGGGTGACCAGACTTTCGGATTTGGGGATCTGCTCTAAAATAAAAAAATCTTTTGAGAGCAACCATAGTCCAAAATAATCATAATGCAATACTTTTTAGGGGGCTATAAACCAATTAACACAGCAAACAAACTAAACAAACTATAATTTCCAGACTCCATGTCTGCCTCTTGTAATGTCCAGCCTCCATGTCTGCCCCTTATAATGCCCAGTTTTCATGTCTGCCCCTTATAATGTTCAGCCTCCATGTCTGCCCCTTGTAATGTCTAGCCCCCATGTCTACTCCTTTTAATGTCCAGCCTCCATGTCTGCCCCTTATAACTTCCAGCCTATATGTCTGCCTCTTACTATGGTCAGCCTCCATGTCTGCCCCTTGTAATGTTCAGCCTCCATGTCTGCCCCTTGTAATGTCCATCCTCCATGTCTGCCCCTTGTAATGTCCAACCTCCGTTTTCTGCCCCTTATTTCCAGCCTCCATGCCTGCCCCTTATTTCCAGCATCTGGTACATATCTTTGATGATTTCTCCTTCCTCCGCGGCGCTGTCTCTCCCGGTCACGTGGTGCGGTAGTGGTAATACTGGGATCCAACGTAGAACCAAATCTGTTTGTAGAATCGCAGTGACCGCATAGTTTCGGTCACTGCCATTCACAATAATAGGTTTGGTCCTATAGGGCTCCCGTAGGAGCCCTGTATTACCTGTACTGTGCAGTGTAAAGCCCTGCTGCATACACTTCACATACAGTGGCATGGGCTTTACAAAAAAAAAACTTTGTCCCAAGAGTCTGATCTCTCAGGACAAGTTGTGAGGCAGTAATTGGGACACTTGGAAGGCGCGATCGACTGGTCACCCAGCCGCGGTCTACTAGTCGATCTTGATTGACTGTTTGGCCACCCCTGCCAAAGAGCTACCTTATCTTTAGGTTCGTAGTTGTGTGCGTTTGGCGGCTAATTAATAACATTTTTGACTAACTGCGCCCAGATTTCCTAATTTGAATGCCTCCCTCCAGCTTGAAATTAAGAGAGGAAAGTTACTCCTGGGCCATATTGCAGGGGGGGGGGGAGTCAAGTTGTATGAGTCAAATTGTATTCTTTGCATGCAGGGATATATCTTTGAATTGCTTACTGCACACAGATACTGACCAGCTTTACTATCACACTGTTATTTAGACTTGGGACAGGAAATATCACCTCTCAACTCTAATACTGTTTGCAACACATGAAATATGAATCCCCTGCAATCAACATGGTTTAGCCCAGGTGTGACTTTAAGTTCTTATTTTAAGAAGATTCTTAAGTGTGAATCAGGTCCTTTATTTCAAGCTCCTTCTTAAATTTGGATCAGGCCCAATTTTCTCCTTAACCATTACATTTTTATTGATTTTTCATACAAATAGAATAAGGGGGTACAGAAAAAAGAAGGGGAAGGGAAATTTCCATATCACAATTGACAGAATATAATTTGTAGACATATCAATACGTATTACAAAGACATACATATCAATGTTATCAAAACTGTGATATCAACTAATAATAAAATTGTCAAAAGGGGGTAAGTAATGAAGGGAGGGAATGGGAGAAAAGCTACCCAAGAACAGTTAAGGAAAATAATTCCACAGGTAAAAGCCACAGGCCCAATTTTCTTATCTTCGTTCTTAAGTTTTCCCAGAACGCTCCTTCCTACTTAACTCATTACAAACCTTGAGGATATAGGTTCATAATGGTGATTCAGAGCTGCCTCGTTCTTAAGTACTACCTAAGTTGCGTATATTAAGTTACTACGCCTGCTCAGCATATCCCTTCTTAAATATATGCACCCAAAAAGCAGCATTTTCTTAACTGTGAATCAGTTACATAAAAAATGATATTATACTAAAAATACTTTGTTTTCTGAGTATTTCCATAAAAAAACTCATGTATTTAAGTGGGGCTTCTTCTTTATCTCAGCATCCAGGGGAAGACAGTCCTTGGTATTAAATATTAAAAAAAAAAAAAATGTAAATTCATATTGCCCACTGACTTAACCCAATCAGGTTCACTATGGCACCAGCCCTGGGGTCCTGCAAATCTGTATCAGCAGCTAACATCGAGTACAGACAGTAATCACTGAATTAAAAACACAGGATAGGAAATATTATGTCAGTCGTTCCATGTCCCCTGGCTGATGGGTTTGATACAGTAAATGGTAGAACAGAAAATGGAAGCAAAAAATTTAACTCATTTGTCCTTCTAAAGCAAACCATAATCTTATTTGTCTGTCTTGATTTGCATTTTGATGTAGAGGGGGGAAATTTAACTAATGGGTTATAGATTTGTATAAAAATAGTGTAGCGACTGGTTGTGTGAGCTTAGTGGAAGCTGCTCCTAGGTATTTCATGGAGAGTCCTAATTCTTCAGGCAAAAATGATGAACAATAACAAGGATAAATACCTTGGGGGTTACAGATTTGTGTTTGCTTTTACCCAGAAATTATAAAAAAAATATATAAAAATGTTAATATATATATGTTTTTCCTAATAGTCTGATTGAGGATTGGAAGTCAGTATTGTCTGTGTAAGCAATTATCCTCTTGAAGCGGAAACCCAGACTTTTTTTTTTTAGATTATTGCACAATACTATTGCTTACTGTAGTTATTGAGCAATGTTTACTGCATACATATAGTAGTTCCCATTTTTATTGTAACTTTAAGAAAGCTCTACTCTGTGCAATTATACATGAACTGATTAACAGTTAAAGTTTGTACTAGGCTAAAACAAAGTTGTACTACAGTGCTAGGTATCAGCATATCAATGCCAAAGCATATATACAACAGACCTTTCATTTAAAATGACCTTTCCTTCAACCCCTGCCACCAATTCAAACACTCATTTTAAAGATCCAATCTACAGCCCCCTCCATCAGGTACTCCAGTAACTAGTGGTGGCGCCCCCTATATTCTTGCACCCCAGACAGCAGCCTAATCGGTCTAATAGCTGAACATATACACTGAATTTATACCAATGTTCTGTGACTGCTTTAAATGACAATATAGAAATGCAAAGTGCTACTGGCTTCAATATGGTTAAATATAAACAAATTAAATGCCTACCATTTTTACCAGTCAGGGACAGAGAAAAAAAAATAGTTACTGCAATCAGCCAGTGTTAGTTTTACATACACAAATATAACATTATTTACAATATATTGTGAAGTCAAAACGATCACAAATTGATTTATTTACCATATCTGCAGCTATTTTAGGCAAAGTGGAACTTTTGACAATACTTAATTTCAACAACAGTAACATAAATTCTGTGGTGCCCTCACATGGCTATTACATGCCATAACTAAGACCTCCCTCACAGGCCTTCATATCTTTCTTGTATTACATTAGGATTTACTAAAGTCGAGTTTGTGAAACTCACCAGAGATTGCTTGTATTTACTGGCAAGTTTAAAGTCGCTGTATTTACTCATGCAAACTTGCTCCAAACTCACCGCAGCTACAGTCGCTGCAGTTTAACTCGTTCTGATGTTTATTTTGCATTCAGAACATGCAAATTGCTGGAACTTGCTGGAGAATAGGCCAAAACTCGCCAGAGAAAATAGAGGTGGTTGTGAGTGGAGGGATCGATGAAATCGCTGGCAATTGCTTAGCAAGTAATCACTATGCCTATGACTACAGTTGCAGTCTCCACTCTGATAGGCTGCTTTTAGATATAGAGACAGCCGAAAGTTCGAATAGGCAGCCATTTTAGAATTTTTTTTTATGTATGGGTGTGTATGCCATTATACTCACCCATTTATTTTCGCAGGACTCACCACAGGCAGAGGTAAGTAGCCTCTCCGGGG
>WWET01000562.1:304657-337574 GCA_011038615.1 Limnodynastes dumerilii | reverse complement strand
ACATACATACATACATACTGTACATACATACATACATACTGTACATACATACATACATACATACTGTACATACATACATACATATGACCCAACATTGGGACTCTCATTGTTAGAGTTAGGACCGACATATACAGAAAGGCCTTGACGGTGGCTGGTGGCTTATCATACACTGGCGTAAATATGTGTAATGGACATTTCTGTGTTTTATTTTACAGATACGGTATGGTCTGTTACTGGTTTGTGGCAATGTTGCTGGGAATCTTTTTTTCCCTTGTTTCTGTGGCGAGCAGATTAACCCCTGCCTTTCATGCACCTTTTTGCAATTACCTCGAAATTGATTGAGCAACTTCCATTCTGTGCCTTTACTCACATAACTTATGGCATTAAAAAAATACAGTCATTTATTAGGTTGACTTACTTATTTTCTATTCTTTATATTATCCTGGCAGAGTTGTATATATTGTTGTCCTTGGATATAACTTGGATATAACTCAGAAATGCTTTGTTGCTGGACAGTTATCAACTATATATGGCATAAATACCCAATAAGTAAGTTTGGGCTGTAAATAATATTTTCATAATCATCAACAAAATCATGTCTCGTCGCTATGTACAGTAATAATAAAAGAAAATGAATCATACAAACTGTTTACAGCAGGGCTTGAAGTGAGGGGGTATACGGTCTACAGTCAGTTCCTCCACTGATTTCATTGAAAAGCTATAAACTTCTATTAGTTCTATATTTTTTATACCACAAATTCTAAGTGGTCATATCATCACTGCTTTACAGTATAGGTAGGTTTATAAATATGGCACAGGATGCAAACATCAGTCACAAAGAGAACTACCTTTCTTCTAGACAATGCAATCTCTACCCAGTGGTGGATTTCTCTCTAGGCATATGAGGCACTTCCTAAGGGGTGCCACAGGAGGGTGCTAATGTGCCCTCCCCGGTTTTGTTTTCTCTTTTGAAATAGTGCAGCCATGTGGGGCTTTAAGATCTCCATAATAAGGGCATTAATAAGCATATTTTTGTGATCAATTAAACTGCGCATGCCCATAACCCAAATATACGTATGTAAACCCTGGCTGACTGATTAACACATACGGATGTCTGACTTAGGACTGATGCAGGCATCGGCACATAATGAATCCCGCATGCGTGGCTAGAGGATCAAGATTCTTAATGCAAATGAGCTGCACACGGGCTACTAATGTACAGTATGGGCTACTAATGTACAGTATGGGCGTTCCAACAGCGTTTGGACTGATTCACAGGCAGGGGAGCCTTGCGTAAAACGAACATACGCACGGAAAAAGTTAAGGTAGCCCTCGACCACTCGTAAGTTGATAACCCGTATTGTTTAGCGTGAGGCCATGCGTCTTCTCTGAGGCCACACCTGCTGCGTGTTTTTAATCAATAGAAGTGTGTTTTTAAATGAAACAAATAAAGGCTCATTTTTAAAATACTATGATGTGTTTATATTTTCAATCTTCAACCTTGTAAAGGTGCCATTTTTTGTGTTATTTTGTGACCATTACATTTACTTATTTACCTGTATTGGTTGTTTGTGTAGTTTATCTTATATACATTACATTTTTTTTTAAATGTTTATGAAACAGTGTCGCATGCAGTATGCATTTATGTGGTTTGTTAAGTTTGTCATGATTTTTTGTTTTTAATGTTGTATTTTGAATGCTATTTTTGTTTACAGATGTTAATGAGAGTACTTGCTGTTTTTAAAACCAAAAAAAAAGTACTTTTCAGACTCATAATCAGTGCATTTAGTTACATTTCTTTCAATCATAACCAATTTTAAGTACCTAAATGCACGGCCCATGCACAGCTAATGAAGTCTGCACGTACCTAAATATACGCAGCAAAGACCTTCGTCCTTATGTATCACTCCTGACGCAGGGGGAGTGGTTCGTCGGGTTTTTTATTTTCTCTGAATCGCTATTGCGGATTTTTCACTTGCGTATATTTAGGTACATTCCCAATTTTACTCTTAACTGTAGATCAGGTCCAATATCACTCCCCCCATTCCCCATAATTGTGGTAGCCATGGAGAAGTATTAAATAATAACTTATATTATAATCCCTCCAGGGCCATCTTGCCACTAGTATGCAATAATATTTCTAAGTACAAGCAGTATTGCTGAAAGACGGTGCCTTTACAATGATATATACAAGTAAACGAGGCCGTGTTTGCAATACATTTCATGAAGTTCTCTCTTGAAGGTAGAGGCTGCTGTTGAAGTCTGGGGGATTATAAAATACCAATGACAGTGACAAGTGACAGTCTCTGTGTTATCAGTACGCTCTTGTTTCATTACAGCAATTCAAATAAATGACCATAAGTCTCACAGACATCAAAAGTCCCTAATAGAATGACAGGGGCCATTCATTCAGCCTGGAGATCCTCTCTGTGCAGTAGACAATTACACATTAAACGTGTGCTCTGGAAGCAGTGAATTGAGTGCTAGAGGGGGGCGCCTGGGGGCTGCTTCAGAGTTACGATTAATTGTTAAAGTGCAAATTTGACCCTGGATAAGACAAAGGAGGGAAAATACTGGCTGATTTTTTTTATTTTTGCACACACCTGTTATGTTTACTAGTTGAGCTACAAAACATTACCTTTCAGCTGATTTTCTTGCACATTTTAAATCTTCTTACCCGGCAGTTCAGTGCGCTTGTGTCTAGATGCAGATTTACTTCTTTATTATCTGGTTCAGCCTCTTGGGATCAGATTCACACTTCCCTATATATCCCAAACGGTAACCTCCGCTATTGTACAGAATTGCTGATCCACAACCCCTCATGGGAACAGGGCAACCCCCCATCCTCCTATGTGCAGATTGTGGATCCGCCAGCAGGAAGGGTTTCCGTGCGAAATACCGAATTGTACATAATCCAAGCCCTTACTGTGCTATTTAAATGCAGGGGGCTGAGACTGCTGCATTGGTAGTCTTCGCTTCGTGATAATGATACCCATACACCTAAAAAAGATGTAAGTACAGCTCTGAGTCAGCCCTTAGGCAGAGGCGTAACTAGTATGGGTTTTGTAGGGCATGTTCCCTAGGCGCTGATGGCTTTGGAGGCACCATCAGGTCACAGCCCCTATAAAGCTCAGGTCACATACCCTACAAAACCCTCACAAAAAGAAAGAAAATGAAAGAATACACCCCTCTTACCTTACTCTCTGCGTCTGAGAGCAACTGCAGTGCGGCACGGCATCCTCCAATCAGTGTTCAGCCAGACAGCGTCAGCCTTTAGGACACACTGCGAGATTAGCTCACTCTCGCAGTGTGTCATGTGACTGGCGCTGTCTGGCTGAACACGCGGAGCATGCCGGACCGAGCTGCAGTTGCTCTCAGATGCAGAGAGTAAGGTAAGAGGGTTTTATTCTTTGTTTTCCTGGGAAGGGGGCGCCATTGGGCATTTGCCCTGGGCGCTATTTGGGCTAGTTTCGCCCCTGCTCTTAGGGCCAGATTTACTAAGCTGCGGAAAAGGAAAAGTGGAGATGTGGCCCATAGCAACCAATCAGATTCTAGCGGACATTGTCTATTATGTAACAGGAAAGTGGCTTTGCGTGCATAAATGGGCTAACGTTCTAAGGTGTAAATCCAGTCCATGGTCTTAATCCACCATCAAAACAAAACAGGAGCCACAGCTAGAAACTAATAATACTGATTAATAATACACTATAAAAAATGAGTACACTCCTGTTAGAGGGGCAGATCTTTTTCTAATCCATCTTGTATAATAACTTCGGGGAGTATTCAGTGATCCGTTTTTTTTAAACGCAATTATACGCACGGCCGGAGCAGGGAAACACCCACCAACAACCCTGACACTCCCCTCTCCCGGACGTGCTGTCGTGGACTTACGAGTCCCTAGACCACTCTGTTCTTTCCGTGCGCACTTACGTGCATAAATGTGATCCGTCCCAGCGATTCTTTATAACCGCCCCTCCATGCATTCATTTAAATGCCCTACCCCACCCACTTTTATGTAAATTTTTCCGTACATCTGATTTCCATACGTATGTCCCCAAGTGCGATTTACATGTACGTCCGTCAGGCACTTCTGTGCGTACAGTCAACGTAAACTATGTCAATAAAGTTACGCATGCGCAGTTGATCCGATCCTAAAAATACGCACATAACTCACCTTAAAAAAACGGATCTCTGAATACGCCCCTTCATGCTGATTTAATCGTCGCCTGCAGCTGGAAAAAATAGATCTAGTAGATCACTGGATTTTATTTGCAGTTCTATATATATTAAAGAAAAACACAACAAGTGTAAAACTTCCCTCTAGCTGAATTAAAAAAATAATAACAGAAAACAGACGCAACACAAAGTAATTTCTGGACTATTTTTAATGGAAATGGAGACAGGGTTGTCATTGGAAGATACATAGTAAAACGTTACTTCTGCACATAGGATAAGGTAAAGGGTTGGTCCCTTTGGCATTATCTCAAATGAGGTAATTGTCTGGAGTGGTTTAAAGCAAGAAATTGGCAGTAAACATAATATATTTCACCATTTAAGTAGCAATCCTTCATAATATCTCTACATAACCTACACTTGTAAACCTTGTTCTATGAGAGGCAGCAAATCTATTGTGCTTATAATAGAATTTTTATAGTAACTAACACTTTCTTTACAAGTTTGTTGATGGTGTATCTACACCCCTTAAATGTATGTGAGCAATGGAATTATAAGAAAATATATATACATCAAAATTGTTCAAATAAACTGACTTCTAGTTATACAGGAAATGTAAGTGAAGCAACAAAGAAACTATTAGTCTGCGGTATTGTTCCCCATGATTTACTAGCATCTAATTATTGCTGCGCTGTAATCTGGTCTTTTAGGAATGGAATAGAAGGGAATGACTACAACTGGCAAAAGAAATGAAAATAAACATATAAAAGGAATCTACTTAAGGAGAATCAAAACAAAAGCAAGACTCCGGTCTGGACTCACAGTTACTTAGTTTTTGTCTTACGTAGGTTGTTTTAAGAATTGAGCTACTAAGGCATGCATTTAGTAGCTCAATTCTTAAAGCAACCTACGTAAGATGAAAACTACGTGACCGCGAATCCGGACGTCTGTCTGCCATTTTAAGTTCTATGGAATGTACTGAATGTGTGTGCAGTGATTCACATTTCAGTTGTTTTTTTATTTTAATTTGTTTGAAGAAGTGCTCTAAGGACCTGGAAAAACCATGTTACAATAAAACGGGTACAACATCTATTATTTTGCATGCTGTAAAATATTGGATACTTCTGCATTTAGCACATAGATACATACAACTTTTTATCTACCCTAAACTCTAAATCATTACCTATTATATGTGTCACAGCATTGCAATATGGCTTTGCCAAGGTATAATTTTGCTATTCTATCTTACCTAACATTAAGCCCCGAGTGTGCTAAACAAAACTATATGAAATGTGGCAAGAATCTCCGAATCTATATATGACGGCCTTAAGAATGTTATACCTGAGCAATCCACTATTGTACTATATATGTTTAATGACAAGTAGAAAAAAATGCGGATCTTGAAGTCTGCAGCACATAAACTTAAATACTAATTATTAAGGCATTTTCCTAATGCAGAAAAGTATAATATATACTTTATAATAAAAGTATAGAAATATTTTGCACTTTAGCGTGATATCCACCATTGATATTTTTTATGCTTTATCTTTATCTTATTCTAGTGTATAGAATTAATTTATATCCTGCATCACTGCATATTATTTAGAAGTAAAAAAAGAAACAAGTAAAAATAAACCAGTGAACCTGAGTTAAGCAGCATTAATATAAAGTCTCTGATTGGTGTAAACCACTGGAGTTCACAGCAGCCACGATCCCTTAGAGGTTGTTCCATTTCTTACAGGCCACGAGCTTCCACGCCTCAATACAATGGGCTAAAGTGATCTGCTCAGGAAAGTCATCCTCCAACTCCGGGAAGGACACTTGTTTTTCATCAAGGAGAGGACCCAACACTTCTCTTAAGCTGCAATCGATAAATTGACACAATTAGATCTACAAGGTGACAAATAATGCAGTGTGCACATATAATCCTGTATATTTCATGAGGGCCAACAAGAATTACAGTTATAACCCTGCAAACATTACATGGAAGCAATGGGCCTGATCCAGACTTAACAGTGAATTCTGTACGGAAATGTACCTAAGTTAAGCACGTTCGAGGATAATGCATTCCCCCTGGCACTGCCTTCTCACGTACGTAACTTATCTAACTCAAGTGTCCAAAACCCAGCCTAACGTCTCGTGCGTATATTCGTGCTTGTCGAATGGAAGTGCCTAACCCAGCCCATACTGTACAATTTAAATACCTCCCTACTCCCACATTGCATATAGTCGAAATGTATGTGAGTGTTGCCAACCAGCTATGTATATTCAGAGTTCCAATGTGTAACATCTGCCTCATGCATGCGCAGTGCACTCCCACAGCCCAACTTATGCACGCCATTTGCATACGTCGGCTGTCTTCATGAAGTCAGGATCTAGCCCAATGCCTGTCATTTTAAATCTTTATTGACAGAATGACCATTCTTGTAGTTTGGTTTAGGATTTAGAAAAATCTTGATCTTGATTCTGTTCTGGCTGAAGCAATTGAACTTTTAACAGCCAAAGTAAGCAAGCACGGTGGCTCAGTAAATAGCACTTGTGTCTCACAGTGCTGAAGTCATGAGTTTGATTCTAGGTCCTCCTCGTGTCTGTGTGGGTATCCTGCAGGTGCTTTGGTTTCCTCCCACACTCCAAAAACATGCTGGTAGGTTAATTGGCTGCTGGATAAATGAACTCTACTGTGTGTGTGTGTGTGTATGTATGTATGTATGTATGTATGTATGTGTTAGGGAGTTTAGAACGTAGCTCCAATGGAGCAGGGACTGATGTAACTGTGATATATTCTCTGTAAAGCGCTACGTAATCTGATATATAAAAACCTGTTAATAAATGATAAATAAGTACTGTATGTAAAAGTTATACTGCCTCTTCTACAAATAACAACAGCTCCTGCTATGGCTTGCAATGTGAACAAATTAAATATCAATTCTCCCTGGTATACACCCCATGAGTCCAGATCTAAGCTCGTTTAGCTGCAAAGAACAAAACTGTTGTGCACACGTAGGGGGCTAATGTTAAACTAGACATATCTCAGTTTAAAAGTAAAAATGCTCAATACATAGTGTAGGTACAGGCATATGCACCCCCCGAGAGGTGTCCATTTCTGGAATAGTGGCCTACACACCATGGGGTAGATCCAGAACTAAGTACGCTAGCCGGAGATGTAAAAACGCTATTTTGCATGTACTGCGCATGCGTACATACCAGACTACTATCAACAGCGTAACTACGAACGAAAAGGCGTGCCAGCCGTAATTACGCTTCGGAGGCGGGGTGAGGCATTTAAATCGTACAGTATGGGTGTGGTTAAGGTAGGGTTTGGAAAGCGTGACATGGCTAAACTACGTACGGCCGAGGGGAGTTCATAGTAAATATGCTGCGCTAGGAAACATAATGGAAACGTAGCTCTAGATCTGGCCTCATGTGTACAAAGGCATAGGCACAGAGCCTCCTTACCACAGAGCCTCCTTACCGCAGAGCCTCCTTACCGCAGAGCCTCCTTACCACATAAATACTTTTATGCTCTGCTAAAATACAAAGTTGGGCGACCCCGGTAAGACCCAGGAAAAAATGCACTTTACCTGCTACTGTGGCATAGGTGAACCATCCATATGCAGTGGAGGTGCGGTGCCCTATTGTGTATGCTACAAAACACCAATTTCTCAGTGGGTCCATATTATAAAAGTCACACAGCTGACAATCAGCTGTATGTAATTAGAAAAATAGGTGTTCGCAGTGGTGAACGAACCCCTAAACTTCTGCCTGTGTGAGGGGGGGCCACTACCATTGTACACAAGGGAGTTATGTTATCAGGACCCAACCTTAAGATTTTCACACTGTCCCCACATAATATGGGGATGGCTGGTTAATCTGGATAGTGTTTCCAGTTGTGAAGCCCTTACCGTGCTATTAAATACCTCTTCCCTCACATATAGCATACGTGCTGGATGATTACTGCCCTGACATTGGAAAGACTTTCAGCGTTGAAGTCTGGACCCTGGTGATAGTTTGTAGCACATGAATGCATGGTCATGAAATGCAGGTGTTTTCTACATCCAAAGAGTGGAAAGCGCCCACATTTCGCATCTCTGGATCGGGTCTTTAACGCATATGTTTCTATTTATCTGCAGTTGACACCAGAAAATAAATACACTAAAAAAAGCAAACGCCTGACACAGGAATAACAGTTTCAGACACCAGCCTGCAACCAGTCAATGCTGGTAACCAGCGTCAAAGCATACTCAGACTAGCTCCTATCTATTCATATCAGTGAATTTTGACATATCTGCATCTCTGTTTCAAATGATGGTAAAATGTCTAAACTGTACGCTGTTTGCTTAGCCCTTCCCCCTTGTCTGGTCCTGTCCAAGCAGAAATAATCTGCATACAGACCTAGGTGTATGCTTTTCTTATGGGCACATGCAGTACAAATTTGCACATCTTAAACAGGCATCCATCCAAGGTCCGATACTTGTAAGGCATTACTTTTTTTTTGGCCCCCGATGATATCCCAGGTAACCCAGTGGGGAGCTTCGGCGGTGCAGTGATGACGGCTGTGGGCTCTTGTGTCAGCATGGGCCTTGGTGCCGAAGCACCTGTTGCACCCATGGTAGTTCCGCCCCCTGTTTATAAAGCTGCATATAAACTGCTTATAGACTTTTAATACTAAAGTCGCACATGAAACATTTAGTAACTTACGTCCATGAAGGTCGGAACTTATCCACATTTTGTTCCTTCTTTAATTTTAACATGATCATCTCGTGCAGCTCAAGGAGAAGGAGGTTGGTCCCATTTTGCTCCAGGAACATGTTCAGCTCTTGCTGGCTGTCCTTGTTCAGTGCTGCCTTGTAAGCTATGTCAACATTCGGAAATGGGTCCTAAAACATCATCAGCAAAGGTTTATATATAATCAGCGGCACTCAGAGGTATAAAACATCTCTATGCTAAAATGCTTTTCAGCACAAGTTCTCTTACCCTTTTAAGGCGCACAAGATGTGCAGACTTCAGGGCAGTGAGTAACTGCCAGAGAGCGATGGAGTGTTTCAGGTGACAGCGTTTCAGTGCCTTCAAGAAAAACAAACCATCAAAATTTAAAAGCAACAAAGCTAAATATTAATGAACATTCCACAATCCAAGATACGGCAGGGAAAACAGAACTCACCTCAAGGATATGTGCGCTGCTCTGCTCCCCCATCTGTAGCACCTCCTCAACATATTTAGGTAAGAGAAGTTCTGGATCTCCTCCAGATGTTGCCAGAAATCCCAGAGAGACATCAACAATGTTTAAGGCCTCACAGACATCACTAAAGTCATTCAGGTCTTTGCTTATAAAATCTATTGCAGAGTTGGGTAAAGGTTCCTAAGGAAATAAACATTTAAAAAAATTGTATTAAAATTTTAATGATTGATTGGAAATTTTTATGTTGACTAAACAAAGTGAACATAAAGAATTATTATTTGTAAGCTGGCCACTGATGTATAATAGAAATGTTGGAAATGCTTAGTTCGAGTATTGTGTGCTAGCTGACCATGCGAATGTAAAAAAAAAACAAAAAAAAACTATTAATTAAAATGATATGAATGAAATAAATATGAAAAAAGCTGGAAAAAATGTGATTTAGCTAGGCTGATTGGGACTGAAATTGTATTTGATTACGCAAAAGTTTGGGTCTATATTGGACTCATTTGGCTGGATCCAGACCTACGTGCGTGTTGTGTTTGTTTTGTTTCGTATTTACGCTATAGTAAGTACTATGCACTCCCCCAGACACTCCCTTTGGACGGACGTACTTTTGCCGTTTTATGCTTGCCAAACCCTACCTTAACTTTTCCATACCTCCCAACATTTAAGAATTCGAAAGAGGGACAACATTTCGTGGCCTCTGCTTCTTAAAATGTCCAGCCTCCATTGTCTGCCCCTTTAAATGTCCAGCCTCCATTGTCTGTTCCTTTAAATGTCCAGCCTCCATTGTCTGTTCCTTTAAATGTCCAGTCTCCATTGTCTGCCCCTTAAAATGTCCAGCCTCTATTGTCTGCCATACCACCAACCCCCTGCATGCCAGTCTATCCAACACCACCCCTTGAATTCCAGACTCTCTCCCATACCACCCCCTCATATAACTCCCTGCTAATGTTTTCCATATTCTCTCTTGAAACACCTCTTTTCCCCTCACATACAGCACCCTACACAACACATTGAAACACACACACACATACACACCACTGTTACTTTAATCCCTTACACTGCTTTCTGTTACCTCCAGTCTGTCACCTCCAACATGCCAGTCTTTACACAAAAACCATCTGCTAAACTTTACTTTAACTTTTCTCTCACACACAACACCCTGCACAACACAATGTCACACACACACTACACAATGACACACACACACACTACACAATGCCACACACACCACCAGGAAAAACAGCTAAGCAGAGACTTTTTCTTACCTCTAACTCCTGCGGCACAGCCAGCTCTGCATATCACGTGACTGCATGAGTCACATGGGCTGATGTCACAGGGTCCTGCCGCATCTGAAGCGGTGCTGTGGAATCTCTCTCCGCAGCGCTGCTATAGAGGGTCACGGTGGATACTGTCCATTCACCATGCCCCTCTATTGTAGTGCCGCAGAGTCAGACTCCACAGCACTGTTTAATATGCAGCCGACATCTGAAGCACAAATGTAAGTACAGGTGCAAACCACAACTTTGTCCCGAGAGTCTGATCTCTCGGGACAAGTTGTGAGGCGGGTGGGACAGCGGGACAGTCCCCCGAAAGCGGGACTGTCCTGCTGGAATCGGGACACTTGGGAGGTATGACTTTACAAAGCGTAACCACGCACGTTCGTAGCGTCCTGACGGATGTAACTGCCCAATCTAGCCCATGCTGTACGATTTAAATGCCTCACCCCACCTCCAGTGCGTAGTTCGAGTGTAGTTACGGATAGCGTATTTTTGGTAAGCTCCTTCGTACGTAGTTACTACAGTGTTGCAGCTGCCCAGAGTTACGTGTCATAACATCTGCCATGCGCATGTGCAGAACGTACAAACAGCCAAAATTATGCTAGCAGCTAGGCGTAAAGTCGTTGGCTTACGTAGGTCTGGATCTGGCCCATTAACAGGAATATGCCCTTACCATAAAAGGCCTGTATTTATCCACCCCTTCTCTCCCCTTTGTCACCTTCTAGTCTGGATAGCATGTTCTATTCAGCACAATGCACAAATATGCTATGCTATCTGGTGTATGTCTCAGTCTGCATCAGGCCAGTAATCTGTGTAGTACAACACAGAACCCATGTTTTTTAACTTTCTTCATGTATTAAATATGTTCAGATTTTTATTTTAGTCCTAAAAATAGAAAATGAGCCGTCTAAATCAATTCACATTTCCGATTACAACAGATTTTACACCTTTTTTTCATTTGTCCTTGAAAAAAAAAATTGTAAAATGTAAATTGACAGAAATTAGGTTGAAGAGATATAAATTTGGTGCCTTGCGATACCTGGGCCAGCCGTTTCTTTACATCCATAAACAGGTTCTCGTAGTTTCGATCTTGAGAAGATGTGTGCGTTGGTAATCCCTAGGAGATAGGTAAATACAAAAATAACCATTAAAATTGTGGTAATAGATTATTTGTACAACACGTAACATACATATGATAAACACACAGAAAAGTATAAACATACAGACTTTTTTTCCCCCCCGTAATATAATAA
Source organism: Limnodynastes dumerilii (assembly GCA_011038615.1). NCBI lineage: Eukaryota > Metazoa > Chordata > Amphibia > Anura > Limnodynastidae > Limnodynastes > Limnodynastes dumerilii. Next base: position 325,686 of record WWET01000562.1, on the reverse strand, counting down.
TCCACTATTTTATCAAAGAAGGTGACTTACAACCATAGCGATGAAAGGTTTGCCTTGAAAAAGACGGCTGCTGATTTGGTGCTGGATTTTGGGAAGGTCAAATTCTTGTAATGTTTCTCTACCGCTTTCCAAATTGTACTGACAATTGCATAGGATTATAGGCAACAGATCCTTCTCCATCTCATAACTGATCACGTGCAGATCCATTACTTCCGAAGCTTTAATGAAGTACCTGAATTAACAAAATAATCTGATTGAAATAAAGCACAGCTTTCCATCATCATAGTGTCAAACAGACACAGGTTCCGGATTCACAGTTACATAGTTTTCGTCTTGCGTACGTTATTTAAAAAATTGAGCTATTCCGCATGCGTGGTAGCTTATATACGCTATCTACGTACCATTTCTCTACGTAGTCTAAAGACCGCGGTTACGCAATCTACGTACAGAAATGGTACGTAGATAGCGAAAATAAGCTACCACGCATGCGCTGTAGCTCAATTCTTAAAACAACGTTTGTAAGACGAAAACTACATAGCTATGAATCCGGACCATAGCCTGTAGGCAGAAGACACACAGTCACTGAAGACAGGGTCGTAACTTCAGGGGGTGCAAGTTGGTGTATTTTTGCAGTGCGCGTATAAAGTCATTGTGTAAAGTTATGAGGTAGCTGACGAGCGCAGTTGCACATAGTCCTTTTCCCTGCCGGCGAGGAAGTAGATAGGCAAAGTCGCTTTCCATGGTAAGGATTTCATAACACGTGTCATCTGGCAGCTTTATTTCACCTAAGACATCAGGCAGTATAATAGAAGTTTCACACTTAATGAATGGCTTTGACTGATATCAATTTTTACAAACTAGTTTGCAGTCTATGAAGTTCCAAATTCTATTCCCTATTTACAATGTGAACGGATACATGGTCAGATATATGGACTATGGGATTTGAATATATTTGCAGGTTGTCTGAAAGTAAATCGGGTGTCTGGCCTTAAATGCACATGGCGCCTGGCAGATGTAACACAAAGAATCTCATTCTGGCAACTGTGACCGTCTGCAGGAGAGAGGAGAGTGATAGGGGACAGACCTCCATGTGTTCTGATAGTGACTAATAATAGTGTTGGGAGTCTTGCAGGGCCGATCCTATAAGGATGAGGTTACTGCAGTGTGTACGTGTGGTCTGATAGACAGGAAAATCGTGGGTTGCAGCTGCGAATGGACCTTCTTCAAAAGGGCTCTTCTCTCCCAGCCTGTCTTCTCTCCGAACTGGCTGGGAATTAAATTGCTCTCGGAGGCAAAGCAATCGATCCCCAGACAAACGAAGATGAAGCTCTGAATGGTAAAAGTAAATTTTTCCCCAACCCTTTCCCTAAATCCTTACCATAACCCTCCACTTCCATGACGCTAGCCCTAATCCTCCCTTCCATTATCCTAACCCTCCCCGCAGCCTAACCCTAATATTCCCCTTCCCGCAGCCTAACCCTAAGACTCCCCTGTCCATAGCCTAACCCTAAGACTCCCATCCATGCCTGACCCTAACCCCTCCCTTCTTTTACCCTAACCCTCCCTTCCCCAGAGCTCAACCCCAAAAGTACCCAGAGAATGTTACTCACCTTTCCAGAGACTTCTAATGCGATGGGTCCAAAGGCTTGCGAAAAATAAATGGATTAGTATGCAGATTGGCATACTTACCCATTCAAAAAAAAAAGGGCTGCTTTTTCGAAATAGAGACAGCCGAAAATCAATTTTTGTCTGCCTACTTCTAAAACACAGCGTTTGCAGCAGTGATTCCCACCATATATATTATCTGCTATTTGGTACACAGATTTTAGATGTGTTTCAGTAAAATTGAGTGTGTATTTAACAGTATCACACCATGGTCTTTTCTGTTTTATCTTTGATTGAGCTAAAAGACTGAGATGAAAGTGCATACCTTCTGTCCTTTAAGAGCCTGAACTTTATCAGTGTCTGGTACGCATATATATATTTATATTTCCTTATCTTCCTCCCTGGCAGCACTTACAGCTGGGTATATCCCCTGCACCGACTGGAGCCAGGACAGGAAATTAAGAAGACCCGGCCCTATATAGGGACCTCCCCTTCCTCCAACCGGTGTCTTCTTTTTTCCTGTTCCTAGCTCGAGTCAGGGCTAGTTTGTTATTTATTTTTATTTTTTTCTTAGATTACTTACCCCGTTGCAGTGGTTACCGCTCTGGACGTTATGTCTGTTCTCCCCGGTCCAGTCCTCAGGGTCTGGCGGGGGAAAGTAAGGTGGGGACAGGCCTTTCAACTCTCTAACATCCTGGTCAGAGAGTTTACTCCTCTTTCACCGCCGCTGTTACAGGACGCGCTGCAGGGATTCCTATTATGGCAGTCGGCGCGTCACTTCCTCCAGGCGCGTCGGAAGTGACGCAGGCGCCATTCTCTGCCATGGGGGCGTAAATTTGGTTATTCTATTTTTTGGGCATTGGTGCTTCTAATGGTGATTAAAAATGTGGTAGCGTGGATAATTTTACATTTCACATCCAGCTGCAAGGTGTGGAAACCAAGTGCTATTTCATAAGTGATAAACAGAGAAATCCCATCACTTACCATTTGTTTGAAGGGAAAGCCGCAGATTATTCCAAGCAAATATGAATTCTTCGATATAGTTTGTAAAAATACACCGAGCACCATCTATATCAGGAGATAAATCATCAACAAAAATGAACACAAGTAAAAACTAAGAAGAACCAAAAAGAATTGCAAATACAAATTTGCTGGAGGGTTTTTAACGCGCACAATGCCTATATCATAAGCAAATGTTTGATACATACCAGAGTTAATGCTTTGAATATAATCATTTATGGATTTGTTGTCAATGTTGCTAGAGTTCTGGAACCTTTTCACCAGCTCTTTTTGAAGATTCAGAATTCCTGGCAAAAACTTCACCATCCGAAGCTCAGATTCCTAGGAAAACAGACATTAATATATACAGTACTAAAATTTGTAATATATTAAAATACACTAAGACCAGAAGGGGTGAGACCAATATTCATAATAACTAAGCTCTAGTAAAAGGGAAAATAGAGAGTAACAGAGAAATCCCATTCCCTCTCTGTCTCCAGGTTATAGAGGATACTTATAGTAGGTGAGGTTTTAGAAACATAGAAAGAGAAGTACCTCCAACTTCTACCCAGTAACCAGTGTTATTTATGTCAGAAGTAATACAGTGGAACCCAGATACAGCTTTCACATCTAAGATGCTACTGTTGCAACATGGTGGGGGAAGCTAGCTGGCTTTCTGCAGAGATCAGAGAATGGAGCTGACATCACTCATTCAATTCACAGGATGAGTCATATACTCCCTGTGGGACATTAAATGGTTGACGTCAGCACTATTGTCTGATCTCTGCAGGAAGCCAGTAGCTGCTAAATGGTAAGTAAACAAATGTTTCATGATCTGAAAAAGTTGTGTAGCCATATAAAACGTAATAAACACAAAAAAAATGACTACGATTCATCTGTTGCTTTCTCTTTAAAAAAATATATCAAATTGAATCTACTTTTCAATTTGATACTAAGGGAAATATTTAAAAAAGTAGTGTTAAAAGATATAATATTGGGCTGAATTAAGACTTTTTAATTATTTCCGGAGTTTTTCAGTTGCATTGTTACCTGTTTCTGCACTACACAAGCTCAGAGCTGTGTACAAAGCTGTGATAATCGGTCAGAACACATGACCTGTGCAGACTTAACACTAATACCACTTCCAACAGAATGACTGAGTTGAGTTTGCAGGTGGGCATTGAATTTACAGTATAGGCCATCATGCCTTTCCAAGTATCCTCTATACCAATGTGGTTGAAACATGCAGAGACAATGCCCAGCATAATCATTCCATCTTTGGCATACCAATCCTGGGAATGGGCAATTGCACTAATCACCCGGGATACAATGCCTGTACATATCAGAATTTTGTCACAGATATTAGAAGTCTGGACCCAGCTTTAGACGAAGGCGGTCAATCTGCACATTATCAACCAAAAGCGGTGAGATGTACAGATCAGCATAACCTGCATCTACAACTTTGCTTTTTGAACTCATTTTCATTTAAAATGTGTCCATCTTTACATAAGGCCCTGAGTGTACAAACAGCTTACTTTTTCCAAGAATTTCCATAACAACGGAACAGTGTCTTTTCCATCTCTCTGCTGTACAACGTGCAGTAAATATTCAATGGAGATCCGTTCTCTGCAGCTCCATATTTTGGAACAATGCACATGACTGTCCCTTGGCAAGTCCATTTTCTCTCCACTAATCAGCGGGTCTCCATACACAATTTTTACTATTGGATTGGAGCTTATCCTCTTGTCTTCGCTGATGTAATTGTTCACAGTCACGAGATGCTTATCTAGATTCTGGGGTTATGGTGAAAAAATGTATTTTAGAAACACAGAAATGAGCAATTCTCTTCCAATAAAATAACAAATGAAGAAAAAAGAAAAAAAAAAGAGAAATAAAAGAGAAGAATAAGAAAAAAAGGAGAAAAAAAAGCAGAAGGAGAAAGGAAAAATTGAATAGGAAATAAATACTGAAATTTTCTCTTTTTAGTGCTGAATATTTCATAATTTGAAGCAATGTAATGAACTGTAAACATATAAGGCCTGATCCAGACTTAATAAATACAGCTGAGTTATGTACACTAGTGTATGTATGTAAAGCAACCGCAAAGTCCGTACATTACCCTCGGCAACTCAGGATGACACAGAGAATCAAGTATTAAGTCTAGAATCGTATAAGTCTTATCTTTCTATTCAGCCATAAATTAAGTAGCATTGTTACTTGATTTTACATGTTTACCATACAATATAAACACTTGTTTTACCTGCAGTACAGGGGCAATAACAATAGATGCAAAATGTTTCTCCCAGTGGTTTCTCATTTCTTTTGTAGACCAAATATCATCAAAGTTTACAGGCCCTAAAGATAGGATAATATAGGAATATGTTTGTTTGTGGAAATTCTAAATGCTTTACCATAATGTTAAAAAAAAGAAAATGGTTAAGCATAATGTTAAAGACAAAATAATACTCCTTTTTAATCAGAATGAGAGAATTCCTTTGTGACATTTATTCAGTTCATTAACATCCGACAAATCTTAGTCCTTTAGGGGTTTTCTAGAGCAGTTAAATAGTGTTAGTAGATAATTCACAGTGATTTCTATTATTTATTTAGAATCTAAAGAGGGGATTTATAGCTTTTCTAATAACTCAGTGGGAGAAGTGATGGTAGGACATACCTCTGTATACTGCCCCACTTCCAGCCTGGTCTAGGGGAGAAAAGCTTGTCAAAAGGCAGAGTTTGAAAATAAGAGCAAATCAGGTGGATATTTACACCTGGGCAAAATTTCAAGGGGAAGTCAAATGAACTTTATTCTGTGCATACAGGGAGAATACTTTGCTATTGCTTACTGTTATTTAGATTTGGGTTAAGAAACATCACCTCTCAGCTCTAATACAGTTTTCAACAGATGCAGTTTTCTTCACCTGCAATTTAACATGATTTTGCCCAGGTGCACCTTTCACCTGTTTTCCGATGATCAAATTCTGGACACTGTTCTAGGTTTATTGAAGAGTCCTGGTGCCAGATTTACTAAGCTGTGGGTTTGGAAAAGTGGAGATGTTGCCCATAGCAACCAATCAGATTCTAGCTATCACTTTCTTTTTACATACTAGAGAATGTCAGCTAAAATTTGATTCGTTGCTATGGTCAATATCTCCACTTTTCTAAACCCGTAACTCTGGCCCCTGGAATTTGCCACCAAACAGAATTTGAGAATATAAATAAAGCATGAATTCAGTTTTAATTTGTTAATACAATTCAAGTAAATAAAAAAAAAAAAATATAGCAACACATTTATGATCTAATGTACAATATGTTATATTAACTTACATTGTCCAGGCTGCTGGGGATTCATCATTTGATGAAACACAAGATGTACAACAGTCATGGTTTCATCAGCACTTTTTCCAAGTGTGTTCTTCAGGTATTCTAGATCTTTCTCTATGTGACGGAACAGGAAACGTTGAACATCTTGAACTGGTGGCTTCACAATGAGCCTCAGGTTCTGTAATAAAGAAGAGTCACTTGGACTTCTACAGATGTCTACTGTGTACGCTTCCCTAATGATTCTATGTATTTCAGATTGCGATGCTACACAGATCTAGTTACATACAAAAAGACCAGTAGTGAAAGTAGGTGGTCAAACCACAGAACAACTTCTCAGCCTTGTAGTTTAAAATAATTTTCATGTTTATACCTGTGTATCCTCTTCAGAACCCAGTAGCATTGACAGATGTGTTATCAGCCTTAGTAAAATAAATACAGGGACAGCTATTTCTCGGTCTGAAGCAACAGCTGGTCCCAGACGCTCTGGGTCTCCCAACACATGTCCTGTCTGGGTCCGGTCAACATTTTGCTGCCTGTTAAAAGACAAGAGTTTAATATACATCAGTCTGTGCAATTTTCTTCTTTCTGTCTTTTTTTATGTAACTTTATTTATTGCATTCCACAGTGTATCGAAGATCAATGCAGAAGATTCAAAGTACAGAGCTATAGCCACATGCAGTTTTAACATTAGCAGGTTTATATCAGAGAGGGAGGAGGGAAGAGAGGGCCAGAGGGATACTGGGAGGGTAAAGGAAAATTGGCCCTGAATTTAGAATCTATGGCAGGGTATACATGACATCTAGAGAGAAGGGCTGGAAGGAAAATGTCCTTAAACTCCTACTATGCCATCCAGGGAACTACAAATTCTGCAGTTATATTTAGCGTAGAGAGAGTAAGGTTCTCCATAGAAGACCAGCCTATTAAACCAGTCTTTAGAAGTAGGTTGGGGGGATTTCCACTTAGTGGGGATAACACCCATAACTGCATAATTAAAATGTTTAAAAAGAGACTTTTTACAAATCTGAGAGAGGGAGCAGGATAATATTGAGGATCCAGAAATGTAGGGTTTCAGAAACCCCATCACCTAAAATAGCTGTAGTGACCTGGATCACTGATGTCCAGAAGGGTTAAAGCTCTGAACAACTCCACCATATGGGATTAGGGTAACCAATCACAGAAAAGCAGCGTTAGCATTTTATTGATGGCAGAGGGGCATCTGTACCAACGTGACAGTACTTTGTATTGTCTCTAAAACCACTATGCTCTGCAAAGGCATGAGTATATTTGAAAATCCACCTCCGCATACTGTAGGCTCACTCAGGGTGCGGCCCAGGCACCTCTCCCAGGCCCCACTGTATTTCGTTAGGGAGGAACTTGTACAGATTGTGAGGGTGAGGGTGACGGTGCCTGGTCTAGGAGACAAAGAGCCTCAAAGGGGGTATGCTCGCTACTCAAAAGACAAATTACCAAAGTGCATCTGGGCAATGCTTTTCAATATTCTGCTGCAATTTACCACAAATTACAGTTTTGATTTGATTTCATAATAATAAAATTTAGAAACATTAACATGAACATTACAAACTGATTTTTTTGTTGTCATGTTGGGCCTTTCTATTCAACGGACCAAATTCAGAGTTTACAAATAAAAAGAATTTAAATTGCAGAGATGCATATTTCATCTATTGCAAAGAGTATTAGAGGTGAGAGGTGATGTTTCCTATCCCAAGTCTAAATAACAGTTTGAAAGTAAAGCTTGTCAATGCCAATGTGAAATACGTAAAGCTTGCAAAGAATAAAAATTTGACCCCCCCCTGAAAGTCAACATGGTTATGCCCTAGTGGAACCTTCCACCTGTTTTCCTCTTATTTAAAAACTCTGGCTCTGGGTCAATAACTTTACAATTCAAAATAGAAATAGAACTTACGGAATCCTCTGAAATCCTTGTGTGGGTGCATGGTTTTCACCTCCAATAGGAGCATCACAGTCTATGCATCGACTCAATTGCATTGGCTGACCGCACTGCCAAAAAATGAAAGAATTAAACAAGCTCAAATCATGTTAATAATAAGGGCCAAAGAGAATAAACAAGTGCACATTGTGTACTTACCTCTCCAACAGCACAATAGTGACCATTGGGACAACCTGGAGGAAAGAGCACATGTTAATGTTTGTCTAAAAAAGACCAGCTGTTTGGGATATTCAATAAGGTTCTGCTGTTACAGGTGGGGCCCAAACGTCAACAGGTAATTTTTTCATGTAATAAGTGAAAAAGAAAGAGAAGAGAAGTTCAACTTACAATACCAGTGGACGCCAGCCACTACATTTCTAGCATGTGCAAACATATCTTCAGGCATCGTAGGTAAAAAAGAGTTCTGCAAAAAAATAAAAATAAAAAAAACATTATATATATATATATATATATATACATATATATATATAGCAGAAATGTGGCACTCTCAAACTTGTAATGCAATAATAAATCACTTTATTCCAAATTCCGACGTTTCAGAGACAAACTGTCTCTATCATCAGGGACATAGCAAGACACACAACATACCACCACAATATATATAACATACTGCCAATTGAATGGCACTTACCCCCGTGAAGTGCCCTGTGCACGTGTCACCATTAGCTCTGAGATCACCGTGGACGGCTCCCTCGACTTCCGGGATCAACACGTGGGCAAATGTTGCCAAGGCAGCGTCAGAACCGACGTTCCATGGTTGGATGCATCACGGCCAATCACCGCCCCGTCTGGTTGCCTAGCCACGGGACGCACATCGCTAATGCAGTGCTGACACGGCGCTAGTAAAGATAAAGCAGATGCAGGTGTTAAAAAACATGAAAGTGTATAAACAGACTAAAGAGAAGAGCATACCAGAAACACCTAGACACAGAATAGCACCAAAGTACTATAAAATCTGTATCATGTGATAGCAGTAACCAAGGGCAACCCCTAAGTTCCAAAGTGAAACTAGGACCAATTTAAAGAGAGCTGTAGCAGGCATAGCAAAAAAAAACTAACTACATAAATAAAATAATATGCAAACGCAAGGTGGTAACTGATAGCAACCGCATGGCTCAATAACAGAACTAGGATCAACGGCTATAGTAAAATTACATTGAAAATAGTTCCATCAAGTTATACATACAGTGTATGCACAGGTAGCCTCTGGGTAGCAGAATGAAGGGAACCTAATAGGGAAACTCTAATTGACATATATGACATATGTACAAATGTCCACAGAGGGGATGATATAAATGTCAAGTGGGTCCCGCAGCGGGGATTAAAGGGCTATGGGAGACCGCAGCTGTATTAAACTATTGAGGAGGTCCGTCCATAGAGGCCTTGAATCAAAGAATAAAAAAGGCTTTAATTACATGTACAAAAACAAAGTTAAACAATGAAACAACTAGATGAATGAATAAATAATTAATATAGTTCACTTCCCTCTACAAATACTCCTTGGCTGCTGGTAAGAGTCCGGAGGCAGCGTCTTTTACCCGGGAGGCGCTGGCGGTGTTCACGGTAACAGTGACCAACAGGAGCAGGAGAAAGCAGGGGTGAAGTGATTAGCCTGGATCCACTACGCGTTTCGGGCGGGGAGCCCTTTCTCAAGTGAAAGATCCAGGTGCTAAAAGGTTGAAGTATATATGGTCTTTCAATGCTGATTCCCAGGTGGAGTTTAATTGATGTCCAGCTGTGAGTTGTTCAAAAGGTGTCTGAAGAAGGTATAAAGCTGCGGTCTCCCTATACTATCCATCATGTAATTATATCCTTCAGCAGTGTTGAAAGTTGCATATTTGATACATTAGTTTCAAGATTGTAAAATAATAAATATTAGAATATAAATAAAATCAAATTGTATCTGAATTGTGGTTATACCGTTTGATCATAAATAAAGAATTTATACAAAGTGAAGGTTTGTTTATTAAATTGTGTCCAACAGTGAATGGTGGTATTACCACATGATGAAGGTATATGATATTTAATCAGCAGGGAAACTATCTTATGTGAAGTGAATATCGGGGGGGAAATAACGGTGGTGTGAGGTGATGTAAATGTGGTACTTCATTAAAAGGGGTGAGTGTTATTAAGGGTTAAATGGAAAAAAGGGGACATTTAGATGTTAGATATAGTGGAGTGCTGTGTTAAACGGAATAAGGAAATACATATGGAATAAATAAGTGATTATACATAATTTATACAATATTATGCCATGCCCTATGCTGCTCTGACAGCTTTGAATGTATACTTTTAAGCTGTCAGAGCAGCTTTATACATAGATCAGCAGCAGCGTCTATTAAAAGGATAGGGAGCCATTCAGCTATTGGCTCCCAGCACCCAATTTAAATCAAACATGTTAAAAGATAAAATAATCGCACCAGAGCGTTTCTGGTGCGTTTATTTGGCGTTTCAGAAATTGATCTGTACCATACACTAGAGCGATTATTTGCTCGATCACCCAATAATTGGGAAATCGGGCCGATAATCGTCTAGTGTATGGCCAGCTTTAGTGTATTTATTAACAGAAAAGAATCAGTCAAAGCCCCTCCCAAATATGGCTGCTGTAATCTTTAAAAAAGAGAAATTATCTTAACACAGTTAATCAAAACACACATACAAAAACACTCATCATGGACTGACCTATACCAGCTATATTGGGAACTAAACCTCCTATTTATGACATACGGACATCTAGTGATTACCTGCATTCTAGCTGCAGAAAATGACAAGTTCTTCAGTGGTGCAAGAAGGTGACTGTTTCCTGTAAGAAGGACGGTGGCCATGTGTGTGGCCAGGCTGAAAACAGCAACGTGTGAACTTGTCATGCCTGGAGCACATCTGAGAAATGGGCGGCTGTTGTTAAGCAATTTCTGCACAAAGTCATTAGTGGCTCCCTCCTGGAGGAATGCGGCTCTCTGAATATAGGTCTTCACAGTTTCCTGCTCCTATGTCACATTAGTGAAAATATTATTAATTAGTAGGAAATAAAGTAGCAAAACATTAGACATTTGTAGACCAGTCATGATCTCCGTCAGTTGACATTAGTGATATACTTACGGGCACTGCTCCCTTGTCTGTGTTGCAGACCGTTATTTCACGGAACACTGCCAAGAGCATATACACAGCCAGTTCCCGGTCAGCACTTTTACATTCCTAAAACAGCAAGCATTTCATTTGTAATGCTCTATACTACGTTTTATAATCTCAATGTATTACTTTTCAGACAGGAATATAGGATATGTTGCTGCTATAAAGTGCTTCCTTGTAACAGTTATTGTAAAAGATGATCAATAGACAAGTTTCCTTATAAAGGTTATGCCATATTCTCTCAATGTCCTTCTTCAGTACTCTACCTGTTAGACTGCTGACATGAGCAGTGAGGTAAAGGTAGACAAAGCAATCAACAGCCATCCCCCCCTCTGTATACCCCCATTTGCCTAGGCTGTGTGAGCAATTTGTATGTAACTAATACAAAGCTCAGAAGCAGTAGACGGATGGATGGAGTCAGTGTCCTGGCAGTAACTTGCTTCCAAGGGCTGTATTACAACTCCCTAATGTTGTATTCAAAGCATATATATATATATATATATATATATATAAATATTGTTGGTTCCACAAAGTATATATTCTTGATTAGTGTAGGCGACATTTTGTCAACATGCATTGAATATTGGATACCTGTATGGCTTCTGCAATCCGTTCTTCTTTACATTCAATCAATGCTCTACCAACACCATCTCTAATAACTTTATAGCTGTCCCCGCACACCAAGAACTGGTCAATCTGACTGGTCTGAGAGTCCTGTAACAACAAACAAAGTCATGTGACAAAAAGGAAAATCAGAGAGTTGAGAGTTTTTACCAAAGGGCAAAAACTGGTTTTCTGGTTAAGTCTTGGGTTAAAACTGAGTTCGAAAATTGCATTTTTTTTCTCCAAAATTTGTGATGTTGTACTTGTATATATATTTAAACTACCACACATTAAAGAACTGTACACACCTATGCAATTATCATCCAATCATATAATTCCAGACCATTTGGAACAATACTGCAAGAGCATGCAGTATAACTTATTTAAACTTAAGCATAAAAACATGCTTCCACTCTAAACATTCATTGTGGACTGGATCCAGACCTCTGCACGCTTTCCATATGTGTGGAATCTGTCAGTCTGCATGGAAGAGGGGACTGATCTCCCCGTCACTCCCCCTCTCGTGAGGAGATTTAGCGACTTACACTGTCATAAGGCAGCTTTAAGTCACACATGCGGATCATGCTCTTAAGATCTGCTCCTAAGTCCTTATTCCTAACCCTACTGTAAAATTAAAATGCTCCCCCGCCCACCTTACAGTGAATATAGTATTACTTCTCATAGAAACATAGAAAGTGACGGCAGATAAGAGCCACATGGCCCATCCAGTCTGCCCATTTGTTTATTCAAAACTATACTGACCCTAGACCCTATTTACCCTCAATTTGGTTTACGTTTCTTCAGCAGGGCTGCAGGGAAGCTGCTAATAGGGTGGATTGGATTAAAGGTGAGTGCAGGGGGGATGGTTGCCCCATAGCAACTGCACCCCTAGAACCCCCTATATAGTTGCACCACCTGATATCACTCATCCCAAGCATTCTGTTCAGTTTTTCCACTCAGCTCAATAAAGTTGTCTCTCCAAGATTGTCTCTACGATGTTCAGCACTCTGTGATTGGCTGATCACAGTCATGTGATATTTCCTGTCACAGACAGGAAGCAGGAAATACAAGGCTCGAAAGAGCAGAATTTTTTGTGAAAATGGTGTTTTGCCTCGATTACAGATCTGAATTTGGTGGGAGGAGCCGAAGCATGGCTCAGTTGGACTCGGAACCCCAAAGTTCATATGGGTCGGATTTCACAGTATCGGAACTGCTCATCTCTACAGAAACAGATATACAGATTAGGCCAGTTTCAAATAGCCCAGCAGCCGTGTATTTTGTGGCGCGAAATCTAATTGTGCGAATTTTTTTATTTTACTTTTATGCACACCTCATAGGGTACCGTAATAGACAGAAAAATGCGCACCGCAAACATTTTCCCATCTATTGCCACGCGTATTCCTAATTGAATCTGACCCATAGTATTAATAGTGATCTGGAAACCACATAGGGGGGTGAAAAAAGACAGAGAGCGAAGCATGAGGGTATGGACAATGGGTTGGTGGAGAGGTTATCATCTGAAGGGAGTAAGGAAGTTAGGTTGGAGTTAATGGGTCACTTTTGGAAGAGCCATGGGGTTCAGATTTGGAAAAGGGTATCTTCTTTGCCATGTAAATGGTATGTCATTTTCTCTATTCAAGCTTTCACTTTTTATTTTTGTATATGTGGGGGAATTATAACACATGTTCTGGGTTTCCATATACAAGTTACATAAGATATGTGCCTGAAAACCACTAGGGGCTTAATTAATAAACTTCTCAAAAGGAATATCAGATTCTAGCTTACATTCTCTAGTATGAAATAGGAAAGTGAAAGCTAGAATCTCATTGGTTGTTATGGGCAACATCTCCACTTTTCCACAGTGTAGTAAATCAAGCCCTAAGCATTTTGCAGGTATAAATGCACACACTATGTATGCTAGGCAGCCTATACAGATATGTATGCAACCCCGGGATTATATGTTTGACATTGCAATATCTGGGGTTGTAGGAGCTGGGATATTGCCGGGGTGGAGATGTGAAAGTGGTATAACACAGTTTTATTGACAAAAAGATGCAAAAATCTACGGACTCTCTCTGCTTCTTACTAATAACAGGTCAGTGGTACAGCACAAAAGTTACAGTGACAAATAACATCAATACATTAAGAAAAATAAGGAATTGTATTATTTATATTACAATTCACAGTATAGTTTCTGAAATATGTAGATTAGACTTCACACAAAACTAGTTCCAGTAAATATTTTGCAGTATGACGTTTCTTCAGGAGTGCAGTTCAACAACATGATGTCAAAAGCTGCCCTGGACATCATGCTAATCATCTGTATATGTCACCTGTCACAAGGGCGCCATTCATATGCACAGATATGGTTCCAGCACATTCAAACTCATTCATTTCAGAACATTTTCCAAAACACATAATCAGAAAAGTATTTGGAAAGCAAGGTTGGCAAATCCCAACTCCTTATCATCAATATTATTATTTATTTATAAAACAAGGGGCTTAATGAATAATACTAATGATGATAAATAGGGACAAAGTATAATCATTGATAGAGTATAAGGAGTTGGGCTTTGTCAACCTTGCTTTCCAAATACTTTCATTCCTACTAACCTGTATCTCTCCAGGTGTTGTAAACCTATAGGTCCTATCATGCTCTTGGCATAGCTGATACCTTGCAAAGAATGCTGGGGTGGTCTTATAACACCCAGAGAGCCACAGTGACCTAGATGAACTGTCAGCACTACATTGTTAAATATTACACTATACAAGAATGACAATTTAGTCTGACAACCAAGTGTGTGTGTGTGCCGTTTCTAGACCCAGCATTTTATTGTATGGGGGCATCTACTGATGGCATTGTTGTTAACGGGGGCATCTACAGATGGCATTTTTTTATAACGAGGGCAACTACTGAGGCATTTTATTGTATAGGGGCATCTACTGAGGCATTTTATTGTATGGGGGCATCTACTGATGACATTGTTGTTAACGTGGGCATCTATAGATGGCATTGTTCTTAACAGGGACATCTACTGAGGCATTTTATTGTATGGGGGCATCTACTGAGGTATTTTATTGTATGGGGCATCTACTGAGGCATTTTATTGTATGGGGCATCTACTGAGGCATTTTATTGTATGGAGGCATCTACTGAGGTATTTTATTGTATGAGGCATCTACTGAGGCATTTTATTGTATGGGGGCATCTACTGAGGCATTTTATTGTATGGAGGCATCTACTGAGGTATTTTATTGTATGGGGGCATCTACTGATGGCATTGTTGTTAACGGGGGCATCTACAGATGGCATTGCTTTTAACGGGGGCATCTACAGATGGCATTGTTGTTAACGGGGGCATCTACTGATGGCATTGTTGTTAACGGGGGCAACTACTGGTGTATTTTTTTTTAAGGGGGGCAACTACTAGTGTTTATATTGAATGGGGACATGTATTGTTTACATACATTATGGTTGTGGCAGCATGACGTCAGGCACAAAATGCCCTGCAATACAAGGGAATGCTGTGCCTTATAGTACTATATTCGGCAAAATGCTAAGGGTTAATTGGTTGCCGCGGTAGCCAGTTTCAGTATGTAAAAGTTTTTTTTTTTTTTGACAGGTGTTTTCGACACTCACTCCACCTTCTTTTATCTCGCCGGAGTTTGAGGCGAGTTGGCAGAGATTTTACAAATTGCTGTATAGTAAATGACATCGGTTTCTATGCTCTGCCTTTTGAAACTAGCCGTAGCGATTTTTTCTACGGTGAGTTTCACAAACACTCATCTCTAGCGATTTAAGCCTGACTTTACTTTGCAACTCGCCGCAGTTTGACAAAATCGACTTTAGTAAATGAGTCCCCCCTATGTTGTTCGAAGCAGCATATAATTGTGGAGCACTATAGGGATATTACTTTGCAGTTATTTAGAATACTAATGCGTTTTCCATTTTCCATTTACCTGATTTCACAGACAGCATTTCTGCTGCTGTATCAAGTGCCAGTCGAACCCTGGCCACATCTTGAAGAAACTTTACAGACTTTTCATTCTGTTTACGTCGATTGGTGTCGTGTAAATATTTTTGCAGGAACAATCCTTCATTTTCAAGGTATTTATCTTTGCTAGAAGAGATACTTTGGACTTTTTGTCCCTCTTCAAACAGTGAGTCCTAAAATAAAGTAGAAAAATAGTTATACTAGTGTCTGTGGGCCTGATCCAGACCTACGCCCGCAAGCGATTGTACGCCGTTCGGGAGCGTAAAACCGGGCTAAAAAACGCACTGCGCATGTGCAGTATGACAACTTCCGGTCGTCCGAAGGAGCGAGCGTATTTTGAGCTTATTTTTCGCCCAAGGGGCGTGCGTTTTGTACGACGATAGTCCGGACGCTCGAGTTACTACACAGAGGCGGGGATAGCCATTTAAATTGTACAGTATGGGCGTGCTAAGCCCCGTACGACCAGCGTATCGGTACGAAAATTCAAACAGACGCTTGAAAAATTTAGGGTAGGGTTCAGCTGCCGTAAGTTGGTACAATCAACGGGAGTGTCATGGGCGTGAAAGTTTATACGCCCGGGCGATCATACGCTACGCTCGCGGATGTAGGTCTGGATCAGGCCCTGTGTCCCTTGAGGTCTTGAGGAGCATGAAGCTTGACAGACTAATTGAATGATTCAGTGTATTCTTCGCAGACCATAGCCTTCTGTCAGGCTATGAGACTCATATGCTACAAAAGAGCAACACTAATGCCAGTTTGCAGTTCAACCCTTAGATGTTGACTCTACAGAGAATGTGTGCCATGGTAATTGAACTCTGTGGAGTACCAGTATACTGTGCAAGGCTGTAAATATAGGGGGTGCAGTGGGTTTAATTGCTGTGGGGCCTGGCAGTCACCCCACCACACCGAACCTGTACCTGGTTTCTTTAGCAGCGCTGCATAGTCTATCTCCACAATGCTGCAATAGAGAAATACAGTGTCACAGTGGACAGACAGAGAGATTCCACAGAGCTCCCTGCTGCCTCCAGCTTAGTCCATCTGATTAGAATGTACCCGCTCCAGTTCCTCTGTGATTATTATGCTCCATTTAAATCCTAGTGTGCTATAAGCACGATGCCTCTTTCACTGTTGGGACTGAGAAAATAGATTCCCTTCCCAATAGCAAATTTCTCATTTTTGAGAGTTCGTTCGAACAGTATTACACAGCTGGCGGCTGTATCATGTTTCAAAACAGGGCCATTAGGACCAAGAACTGCATCCCAGAAAAGTAAGGATTTATTTACATTGTTTTCTAAAATATTTGGCACATGAACTTCTGGGATATAAAAAAAAAATTTTGAATATAAAAACTATAACAGGCTTTTATCATCTTTTATATTTGTTTGTTTTATTTTCTTAACCGAGTTTTAAAATACACTTGTGAATTGCTATTAACATACATAATAAAAAATGCATTGGCTGAGTACAGATCTGAGAGATAATATATAGAAGTTTTTAAGGACTGATACAAGTCTTACCTCCAAACAGTTTACAAATAGCAAATAGACTTCTGTGGTGTCCTCTAAAGCCAATAGATTACTATTCTCCACCTTTGTTAAATACTCTTGAGCATAGTCCATTATACGATCAAAGCTGAAATGAAAACAGTGGAAATGTATTGTAAGTAGAGTTTTGTGACCGGTCATAAAGCATATTATAGGTAGGTAAAACAATGAACAAGATGGTAGACGCCACGTCCAATGCGGTCATTGTACCTATACTTTAGAAGCAGCTTCAGTATGACCGATCGTATCATTGGAGTTTTATCCACAGCCTCCTCAAATGGTGAAAGAGCCCTTGTATAATGCCTAGGGCCTGTGTTTAAAGAGAAGGGAAATATGTTAATATAAAAAGCAAATTGCAAATGGACTTCATGTATTTTACCAGTCTTACACGTGCTCCTTTAATGCTTCAGCCTTTATGTATAGTTTAATATCACAGTTTTTAAAAAAATCCTTTTGATGTCACTAAACCAAATGTTTCCGCTCCCCTGAACTCTCTGTGGCACGATGCTAGTTACTCACATTTAGATCAGACGTGTGCACTGAGACTCTTCTCCTGCTTTGCAAAAGTAACCCTATTACATTAATATTGCTGTACTGTCTGGGACTTCTCGTTTCTGATCAAACACAACTTCATTTGTGATACAACCTATTGTGTATTTATACTGTAATTGCGTAGATTTTTTCATCTCTCTATATGTATATAGTTTGTTAACGGGTACAATGCAATAACAAGACAAAACATTTACCAATATTGCCAAAAAGAAGTGACAGCAGATGGCGGATGACCTCTTCGTCTGGCGGGATACTGTCCTTGAAGCACATGGTGCATATGATATCCATAAAGAATCCATTGCACAGATTTCGAAACTGAATATATTTCTCTATGAACTCCCTTGAAATGATAAGAAAATAGCATATGTTTTTAAACTTACTCTAAAGAAAGTTCAAATAATTATATTACATCATGTCAGTAAATACATAAAAAAAATATAAAGAATTAAAATATATAATATTACTAGCTAGCTAGAGTAAATACTTTTTGCTGGTACCGTACATTTATTTGCACACATTACTTCTTCAAATATTCCAGCGCTACAGGGTATGAAATAGAGAAAAGAAATAAGCTGAGTCTGCTTCCATGCCAGGACACTTCCATTAAAGCTGTTTTCCCGCTAGTTCAGGACACACTAATATATATATTCCTATTACCCTTGAGACCCTCCTGTACTGGCTAATGAAACGTCTAGACATTGGCAGCCCTTCTTGGTTTCTTCTTGGTTTGGACGGTGGTTTCCACTAGCGCTATCCATTGGTGTTTCATAGGCGGTGCGGGAGTCATCTATCCTCTAACTATAATAACCTTAGCCAGCGTTGTGAGGATCATAACATATCGGTAAATTACTATAGTAAAAGACTCTTCAAGAGACACACTAAATAGTGGTAACAGGGGAGATGTGGGGGGGGGGGGCATGTCAACCATGGTACCAATACAGGTACAAACAGTAGACTCGTATGCAGTCAACACAGCAGGTGCCAAAGTCCATCCACCACCTCCGCACTTCAGACAAGTGGAGATGGGCCTTGGCTCCATCCTCACTATCCCTAGCGGAGTATGATATGCTTGATGCAATATTTAATAATGTATCTGCTGATACATGGGCTGTAGCGTTTCTAGTACAACTTTTAAATGCTGCAATTTAAATGGAGATACTGTAATTGTGAGGGATGAGTCTTGGCCTTGGGCTGTCAGGGTATGCCTCATTTGTAAGTATGCAAAAAAGCAGTGCGGGAATTGGAACTCGTCTTAACTGCTCAAAGGATTAGAGTTGACCCTTAATATAGAGCTGCCCAATAGTCTGAAGATCAATCCAGGACCATAAACTGTGGACACTAAGCGAATTGAGTTCTGATTATGCCACAGAGAAGAGTAAGGGTCCAGCCCTTCATTCCCCAACAACCGGTGTACAAAGCGCAAGAGTTCCACTGCCTGTTGGACAATAGAGAGTACAGACCTGGGAAGTTCCCAACCAAAAAAACCCAGTAATAGGTGTATATTAGGGCCACCCTGGTGGGTGTAACAACTTGAGTAAATGAACCAATTGAACTGCCACATAATAGATTTTAAACATAGGGAAGGCTAGACTCTGCAAGGTTTTGGATTGAGTCAGTGTTGAGATTTAAATTTTAGGTTTATGGACCGCTTAGATAAATAAGGAGAGGAGACTATTAGTAGAGGCTGGACAACCATCTTAACTTAATTGATTCTGCCCGTCATTGTAAACGGGATTCTTTTACAGATGTGTGATTTTTTTTCTTTAAAAAAAGTGTTATTTGGGGCAAGATTAAGCGGCTTGTGGTCCTGAGAATTTATGGTTACCCATATTCCCAGATACCTAAACCTTATATGTGACCTGAGAGAAGAGTCTGGATACTATTACAAATAATTTTATGTCCGGAGAAGATCCCAAAATGATCTACTGCCTGTAACAGGCTGTCCAATGAGCATATCATCGGCATATACTGCAATATTGTCAACATCTGAGGATATTGTCAGATCTCAGAAAGTGATCTGATCAGGCAAGGCAGAAAATCAATAGCTATGGCGAACACCCATAATGCATTCTCCATACCTCTGTCTCTCTCACACACACTGCACCCCATAATATTTTTACTTGACACACACACTGATAAAATATATATCGTACCTGACACAAACACATATTGATAAACCACACATCGTACCTGACACACATATACATAGATAAAACCTATAGTTTGTACAAACACAAACTGAGGAAACATACATTGTACCCCGACACACACACACACAAACACACTCTACCATAGATTATACCTGACAATTAGATGTCTCACAGAACCAGCATTCCATGTGCTGCTGAGACAAGAAACTCCTTTCCCTGATGAGAAGAGCTGGTTACATGGTTGTATCAGTAAAGGTCTCTTAGCCAACACAAATTAAAGAATCAAGGATAGTGATATATTAGGTGTAAATATTATAATATAGCCTGTACTAGGACATATTGATGTGCATGATTATACAAGTAATTTTCAGGTATAGAATTAAGGATAAAGGATAAAGGATTACCGCATTTCTTTAGATACAGCAATGGTGAAGGTGTCCGGCACTGGTGCTTTACACAATGGACAAACCATGTTACCAGTGTGTAGCCACTGCGTCAGGCAAGACTGGCAGAATACATGGTCACAGTCTAGGCAGACTGGCTCACTCGGGTCACCTTGGCAGATGGCGCATGCTTGCATTCCAAACCTATGAGACAGACATATTAACAATAGTAATTATAAAATTGCTCAGGAATTACTTGCTATAAAATATTTATCTATTAACTGTAGATTTCAAATAATCTTCATGTCAAAAGAAAAGGCTATAGTAAGCTATTTAATGACATCAAATTTTGGCCCAGATCCACAACTCCGTAAGTGTTACACATACATCCTTAATTTCCTGATACTAGCTACTACCCATGCGTAGTAACTATTTTACGTAATCTACATTTCATTATGTAGATTGTGTATATGCGGTCTTTAAATATGGGTGTGGGTCCTCGCTTAGAATGGCCCTATTTTGATAGGGCCGTTTCCTCACAGCCAGTTTCGAGCTTCGATGAGGCATAGCAATCGATCCATGGAGCACAGAACTTTCAGTGCTCCGAAAGGTAAGAGAAAATAGTCCCCCAACCCTTCCCCTAATTCTAACCTTAACCATCCCCTCTCATTACCCTAACCTTAAACTTCCCTTTCCCGCAGCCTGACCCTAACCCACCATCTCCCGCAGCCTGACCCTAATTCTCCCTTCCCTGCAGCCTGACCCTAACCCTCCAT